>VCCN01006809.1:882267-893584 GCA_006491835.1 Architeuthis dux | reverse complement strand
GTGATTATTTTTGCTTCTAGGTTGATGCATTTTTATATGTGTTCTTTATAATTTTCTCTACTAGTTTTTTGTATTTATCGGGAGCCATTTTTATATACGTTGGTAGTTTTGTCCGCTCTCACTAGTATTTTTAAAATTTTATTTTATTTTCCTTACTTCATTCCTGAGTTTTGTTTGGAAGTCGACTATTTTACTCCTGAATTGTATTTGGTTTATGATATTAATCATTTCTGCTTCAGAGTTGACCAAGGTTATATTGTTGGGTTGTTGTCAGACTTTTGCAGTTTTGCTGTGGACAGTTTGAAATAAGAAGAAATTGTAAGCCAATAGAAGTTTATTTTTCTGTAATCCTCACCAGACCAATATTCTCATAACCAGGGATAATTGTTTATTTCGTAGAGGGGACTAATAAAAATCTCGGTCAGGTGGGGACTAATCTTGGACTGGTGGGATAATGAAAATCTTGGTCTGGCGGTAACTAATGTACATCTGGGTGTGGTGCGTAGTATTCTTGGTCTGGTGGAGACTACTGAAAGTCTTGATATTATGGGGACTAATCTTGGTCTGATGGGGGACTAATGAAAATAATGGTCTGGTGGGGATATGAAAATGAAAATCTTGGTCTGCAGGGCACTAATCTTGGTCTAGTGGGGACTAATGAGAATCTTGGTCTGGTAGGATCTGATGCAAATCTTGGTCTAGTGGGGACTAATCTAGGTCTAGTGGGGACTACTGACAATCTTCATCTGGTGGAGACTAATATATTCGTCTGGTGGGGACTAATGAAGATCTTGGTTAATGAAAATCTTGGTCTGGGGGAGTCTAATGAGGTCTGGAAGAGATTGAGGAAAATCTTGTTAATAATCTTAGTCTGGTGGGGACTAATGAAATCCTTGTCTGGTGGGAATAATGAAAATCTTGGTCTGGTGGGGACTAATGTACATCTTGTTCTGTTGGGGACTAATCCTGGTCTGCTTCGGACTAATGTAAATCTGGGTGTGGTGTGGAGTCATCTTGGTCTGGTGGGGACTACTGAAAACCTTGGTCTGGTGGGAACCAATGTAAATCTAGGTATGGTGGGAACTACTGAAAATCATGGTCAGTGGTGGACTAATGAAATCATGGTTTTAGTGGGAACCCTGGTCTGGTGGTGACTAATCTTGGTCTGGTTGGGACTATTGAAAACCTTGGTTTGGTAAGCACTAATGAAAATCTTGTTTTGGTGGGGATTAATATTGGTCTGGTCGGAACTAAAGAAAATCATGGTCTGGTGGGAACTAATGAAAATCTTGGTCTGGTAAGGACTAATGAAATCATGATTTAGTGGGAACTAATGTAAATCTTGCTCCCCTTGGTCTTCAGGAGGGAGAATGTTAAAGTGACCCCTCTCAGGGGGTTTGATGTTAAAGTGATCCCTTGAAACATTCAAGGCATCAGATTTCAATACAAAACCGGTAACCATTCAGTGAATGTTGTGGACCTATTGGATGGGAAAAGCAGACGACACAGACTATTGAGAGTTCTGTTGGAACACAAGCAAAAGTCCAGAATTAAAGACATGCATCGCTGTAAGCGCGAATTTATGTGATGCAAAAGAATTGGAGATAATGAATTTAAAAATGTTTACATTCAAATGAGTGAACAATATCTTCTGTACCTTTGTCAATAATATAAAGCATTTCAAGATTATTGCATTCATATGAGTGATCAATACCTTATTTACCTTTGTCAATAATATAAAGCATTTCAGGCTTAATGCATTCATATGAGTGAACAATACCTTATTTAACTTTGTCAATAACATAAAGCATTTTAAGTTTAATGCATTCATATGAGTGAACAATATCTTCTTTACCTTTGTCAATAATATAAAGCATTTCAAGATTATTGCATTCATATGAGTGAACAATATTTTCTTACCTTTGTCAATAATATAAAGCATTTCAGGCTTAATGCATTCATATGAGTGAACAATACCTTCTTTAACTTTGTCAATAATATAAAGCATTTCAAGTTTAGTGCATTCATATGAGTGAACAATATCTTCTTTACTTTTGTCAATAATGTAAAGCATTTCAAGATTATTGCATTCATATGAGTGAACAATATCTTCTTTACCTTTGTCAATAATATAAAGCATTTTGAGATTATTGCATTCATATGAGTGAACAATATCTTCTTTACCTTTGTCAATAATTTAAAGCATTTCAAGTTTAATGCATTCATATGAGTGAACAATACCTTCTTTAACTTTGTCAATAATATAAAGCATTTCTGGATTAATGCATTCATATGAGTGAACAATATCTTCTTTAACTGTATTAGTAAAATAAATGAATTGTTATGTCCATCCTTGTTTCCTTAACTTTTCCTAAATTATGACGTTTTACAATTAAACCCCTCTCCTTTAGACTGCTTTAGTGGTGAGGAAGTTGGAGTGATCCATTTTTTTAATTACTTTTTCATAAACTCTCCTAAAGGTCACCTTTGTCGGACATGATGCTCGATGTCGTCGCTTTCTTTGTATCCAATTTATAATATAATTATATTCAAATAAATAAATAAAACTATTTTATAATCAGTGTGTTTCCATAACAGGGAAATAAAATGGTTTCCTCTCACATTTGATCCCTAAGAGAGGAAAAAAGGTTCCCCTTAATTGTGACCCCTAAAAGGAAAAAATGTTTCCCTTCACTTTTGATACCAAAGTGTGCTCAGAACATGAGGCAAGATAAAAACCATCTTTCAAAAAAAGTGTGATCAGAATAAACGTTCTCTTATGACATCAAAATGTTGTCTTACGACGTCATAGCAGCTGTACACCAAATAAGGGTTTAGTTCAGCATTAAAGTTACATCGTCAATAGAAACCCCCCCTCCTAAAACATAATTTAAAAGTTGCAAATCACCCGGATTTGTTTTATTCTTCAAGCATTTTGAAGGTGTATCGCTAACAAAACCCAGCTTACGATGTGCCGTTTCATGTAAACAGAAATCCTATTATCATTATACTATAGATTAAAAGCATAGACTTTATTTTTAAAAACTGCTAAAAGAAATCTTTGATAAATGTTTTATTTACCTTGAGGTACGAATGTGAATGTGTACACCATGCCATCATCTAGTTTTAAGTGAAACGTTGTGGTTTCAGTTGGGTGAACTTTGGTGAAGTACTCTCTGTCTGACGAGCTAATGTTGAGATTGAGTTGTTGGCTATAAAGATTTACCCGACTGGAATTTAGACGGTGGAAGTGAAATTCAGTTTGGCATCTATCAACGTTTAAGGCAGGGATCACATCTGAAAGAAAGAGAACAACATTGCTATCGTGGAAACTAGTAAATAGATTGTTAGATTCTATTTTATTTCAGTTGTTTAGTGTTTTAAAAATGAGATCAAAATAACTATTTAATTTTGGTGATTGTTGTTGTTGTTGTTGTTGTTGTTGCTGTTGTTGTTGCTGCTGCTGCTGCTGCTGCTGCGGTATGAAAGTAAATCTCAACTCCCGACTTTGTCCTGGAGTTTGACAACAATATTTGATAGCATATTAGTCGTATTGACAAGAGGAAAAATAAGATGCTCCCTCATGTCAGTAGGGAATATACAGGAAGACTGATTGCCTCAGGTGGTATAAACTAAATACTGACTAAAGGATCTTATGGGAGGAAAGGTGATTATTTTCAGTCCTTTTGTCGAGTATGTCTATGTGCAGTCAAATATGGGTCAATGGTTACCTTTCCCGGCCATTTTGAAACGGGAAAGGTCACAATTGCCAAATATGGTACCTGGAATTTGGATAATGATGGATTGCAACCGAGAAATCTGCAGCAAAGCAAAGAGCAAAAGAGAATTTTCCACATTTAATTGTTGCTTTTAGAAAAGACAATTTGTTGGACGTTAGGAACAAACGGGAATTGTGTCTTACCTCTAACTGGAAGAGAAACATTGAGTGTAGTCGCACTTTCATCCAGACCCTCATGCATTGCAGTAATGGAGAACGTATATGTTATGTCTTCTAAATACCTTGTCCATCCCCTTAAATACGCTGGCAACTCTTTTAAATACACAGTATTGTCTTTCATTTGAAATGTTGCTGAAACAAAAAAATATTAAAATTATTTTACAACTACAAATGTTTGAATAATTTGACACGTTTCTTAGTGGGAACAAAGCAAGGTCTAGGAAATTGATCATAGAGGACTATAAACTGAATGAAAACAGAATTGTCTTTCATTTGAAAGTTTACCGAAACAAAACAATATTGAAACAAGTCAGCTTAGTCACTCAATAGAAACCGTCACGTGACCAACGTCTTTTGGCAGCAATTACAAAATTGGAAAAAGTGGTATCAACGAATACGTTTTTTGCTTGGCAGTGATCACTAAAAATGTATGATTTTAAAAAAACAGACGAAACAAGCGTGAATGCTGACGGACACAAACTAAGGGGCCATTTTAGCATAAGCTTACATTACAAATTGAACCCCCTCACTAAAAGCCTATTTGTGGTGGTGGTTAAAAATAACAAAACGTTTTTTCTAGACATAATGAGGAGGGAATATTTCAGCCCTCTAACTCCATTTGTGTGGCTTGTATGCATGACAGATACATACATACACAGCCAGCCAGACCAACTTGAAAACTGAAGAAACTTATGTTGGCAGCTTTTAATATTTGAGCCCTCTGTTTATTTGTTTGTTTATTAGTCTGTGCCTCTTTCATGCTAAAACTACAAGTTTCATTGACCTAATATTTGGCAGGAAGACTCACCAAAAATCAACTTGTGGGGTTGACCTCAGAGGCCATTCGAGTCCACCGGAGGTCATTTCTAGTAATTTCTAGTTACTTTGCAAAGTTTTTGGCAACAATCTTGCACCTATGAAACTGAATTTTGGCAAAAAGGTGAATATTTTCACGGCGAACGTAATAGGCAATGTGAACTTGACAAGCGGTCATTCAAGGTAACTAGATATCATTTTTGGTCATTTCTAGCCTATTTTCTAAGTTGTTGTCCACAATTTTGTACCTACAATGCTGCAATTTGACACAGGAATACATCTTTACACAGCGAAAGTTATATGCAATGTGAGGATCTTGGATGTCATTCGAGGTCATCTGAAGTCGTGATAATGTGTTATGAAGTACACACATTTTTTGACCTAACAAATGGTTGAGCGGATATGCTCAAATTCAGTTGGATAGGTGATGATGATCTCTAATGTTACTGAATGTCACCAGGGTTAATATTGGATTAAAATACCTTTTTCAGCCATTTTTCAGCCAACCAATTACTTTCTTGGAGGTAAATTAGTATGTGCTGATTAACGTGGGCAGGATGCCAGCACGGGGCAATGTTGGACTAAAATAGCTTTTTTCAGCCAAACGAAATAAATTTAGGGGCTAAAGAAATTGATTTGTTTCCTGTTCTGTTTGTAAGGGTTTGTGCAACTCTGAAAAACGTTTTATGACAAACATTCTAAAATTGTAACAAGGCACAAGGACAACTTCTCCAGGTCACTGGCCTTTACTTGACTTCTCCATGCTTTTCCCACGGACAGTTCTATATTGGTTGTTCTAGGGTACCCCGAACAACCTGTTCACACTGGCATCCAATGGGAGAAGCACTTATGTTGTGTATCGAGAAGCCGTATCAAACTAAGGGACGACAGCATTTGTTCTATTCTGTGCATCCGAATATTCTTTCCATTACAGTTACTTTTTCATGTGTTTTCACTTGTTGCGTTGTGTAAAAGGAATTATATCAACGAACATATTTTTCCTGTTTGGTTATATCTGAAGTTATTCCCCCACCCCGGGTAATGCTAGTATATATATATATATAGAGAGAGAGAGAGAAAGAGAGAGATATTTACAAATAAATTTAAGACAAACCAAGACTGTATGTATGAAAGAGATCATTATTGTTTTCTATTCTTTCATTTATTCTTTTGTGTGATGCGAACTGCAGTTTCGAATGGATGTCATTGTCAACACATATTTGGGAAGTGAGAGAAACCAAAATTCCAGATTCTAGCATCGTGAAATTATGTTAAATATACCTATTCAGGGCCTATAGATAGTATGTGTGTTCATTTATTGGGTGATTGTATTATGTGGATCCTTGGCTAGTGAGTGTGTGAAGCGAGTATGTGTGATTATGTGAGTTAGTTTAGGGTGTGGGGTAAGTGTGATATATTGCTTTATTGGTGAGGATGGCATCCATGTCTAGCTAGCGGAGGGATGTTTATCAGGCTGGCTGTTGCCCCCTTTGTTTGGAGATTAATGTCATGAGTGAGTGTGTGTATCTATGCGTGCATGTGTGAGTTTATGTGCGTATTTGGAAGTGCGAGTCTGAGTTCTTTCCGTGTGTATAAGTATGTTATGTGTATGAATGTGTAAGTGTGTGTGAGGTAAACGTATGTGAATAAAGAGAGTGTGGGTCTAGTCTGTATGTGTGTGTGTGCGAGTGGGTGTGTGAAAGTGTAAGTATCTGTGTATGTAATAATGGGTGTGTGTGGAGTTTATATGTTAATCATATATGGAGTGGTTCACAGTATCCGTAGAATTTGTAAGCCATCTGGTAGCAAAAGTTCACTACGGTGTGTATACAGCCCTCAAAACCAATGGAACCTATATATACCCATAAATGGTAGAATATACATATACTAAATAAAAATAAACATAACCACATAATTATACAAGCCTATTAGACGAATTGCAGCCGAATTGTAAAAGTACCAATTCCATATATCGAAGTTCGTGTGTATGGTTAAGACATATATATTTTGTAGGTCAGTAATGTACAGTGCTTTTGAGGTCTACCACATCTTTATCAAGGTAATGGAATATCCATTGCATTCGTTATTATTGCAACCCATAATGATTGAGTCTGTCACTGGGAATATACGTCATGTGTACATATGGATGGGTTGTGTAGTCTTTGGTAATTCAGTTGTTATCATTCGATTTGTAGAGATGTGTTCGTTTGTGCCTCTGAGTTATTAAATGCTGTAGGGGTGATTTAGTTCTGCTAGGGTATATATATATATATATATATCATTATCATCAGACGCGGTCCAACGTTTATGTTATCTTAAACAGGATGGACTACAACTCAAAACTCCAATCCATACTTGACGACCAGACCAAATTCAAAAGATTAAAGAAAGCTTCCACTGACATACTAAAGAAGCACGTAAATTCATTAATAACTGCAAACAACGCTGAGGTCGGAACTATCCAATTGAACATAATTATTGGAGACTATCAACCCGGATATCTATAAAAATTCATAAAAAAAGGTCCGCCCTTGAGACCGATAATTTCCCAAATCCCCACCCCCATCTACCACTTATCACAAACACTTAACGATAATATCTCCCAATATTTACCAAGCAAATACAATATAAACTCTACCCTATTTCTACAAATATTAAATTCAGTTACACCTTCCAACGGTGTTTTTGCCTTCACTCGACGCGGAGAATTCATTTACCAATGTTCATGTAGATGATACTATTGAAATCATCTGCAAATGTGTATATAAACACATTACAGAAAATCCGCCTCGTCAAAAACATACACGACCCCACAACGCGTAAATGTATCGAAGCTGCTCTTATATCTGAATGCAAATCAATATCTCAAAGACATGTGCATTTCCAATTAGCAACGAGCCTAAATGCATTAGTTTTTAAACAAAACCACATCAAAATAAAAAATAATTCATATATAAACACAAGGTATTGGATAACACACCGACCCTTTAAGAAGAAAACACATATAAACAAACAAACACACTAATCACACACGAAGGAACATACACACACACATACACACGAAGGAACATACGCACACACACACACCAAATCAAGACAAAAAAACTCCCATTCATATAGACATGCACCAACTCAAATATGCAACACAGATATATCGTCTAGTTCATCTGAGACATACCCACCGAAAGACAAAAGGTCACATTCTCTTTTTCGCTGGGATTCCTTGTTATCAGTACCTGCAGCTCTTACCGAATGAGCTACGGGAACCCTACGGCTGGCAGAAGATCAAATCTAATCTTTAAACCTACCCTTCAATATTGGACTTAGAGATCAGGGGAAATGAAAGTTAGGTTTAAAGTTAACGCAGCAAAGCCAGCACATTGCAAAGCAATTTTTGTTAGCGCAATACTGTTAAATGATGTAGCTTGGAGAATAAAGCAATGTCCAGTCCAAACGTCTACCTGTTTTGGATTAATTAAATTAATTGAGTATAAACTGACAAAAATGTCCAAGGGAGATAACTTAAGTTCTGTTAACTGCTAATTTCAGTTCTTTATAAGAGAAAAAGAGGAATCAACAGATAATTGTAATATAAACTCGACAAATAGGCAGTGACCTGACATTGAGCTTAAAGGCCGTCAAGGGCGGCTTAAAAAGTGTATCACATTTCTGCTTAAAACATATAAAACCACTTACAGTTCGATAGAGTGTAAATAATTGGTTCCCGTATTGCATTTGTACATGCTATACGCACCATAGGATCATTCAGGTATGTAAATGGCAAACTGAAGATGTTGCAGGTGAGCGTGGAGTACCACTTGATATTATATTCTATTATACTGAAGACGCTTGTGTTCCTCTGGAAAGAAAGATTTTAAAAATCATATATCGAATAAATATTCAGCCGTTATAAGTATTCTGCTACGGCATCAAAAGTTCATAACTGTGATACTGGGTTGACCCCGCAAATTGTTTTGTGTTTGTCGTTAAGTGGCATGTGCCAATTTTTACAATTTAAAAAAAGAGCATGCACGCTGATATGACAAGTGATACAATGCAATCAAAGGCGATCTGTTTAAATGAAGTTAGCTAAAACTAAAAACTCCTAATGACATCTAATGACAACGACAGAACGATCTCTTTGGCCAACTCAATAAGATGCGATGAACATATTTATTAGTGGTCAATAAAATCTTTATGATAACGACAAATATAATGATTGACGTTGAGAGAAATTGTATTGTTGCTATGGAACAGGGAAGAAATATCAAAATGCAACAAAATGTTGGGAATTTTCCTTTGAATAGAAAATGTTTGATTATGTAGAGAAATTTAACATTTAAGTTTTTCTTTTTTTTTAGGTGTTGTTTTCATCTTTGTTGTTTTTAACACACCGTTTTGGTCGATACATTCTTCGGTCTACCTCAGGTGTATGTTGTATCTGGTCTTTAAAATTTTCTTAGTGTTTTCTGTTGAACTGGTATGTTTTAGAAAGAATACATCCATATACAACATACATCTGTGGACGGTCAAAGGATGTATCCGTCGAAACCTTGCGATAAAAACAGCAAAGGCAAGATTAATAATCCATAACGTAGATAAATGATACTGACCCACCTCAGAAGTTCCGACAAGGAGGAAGGTCGAAGGAAGCATCGGCCGAAAACCGTGATGAGAGCAATAAAGTATACTAGTCGGAATAACTCGTGGATTAATAATAATGACTCATCACAGACTTCCATATAGAAGGCCGGATAATGCATCAGCCGAAAAAAAACAACAATAAGTAACAAGACTGGCTGTTGCAGGGTCAAACTCCACTCCAACTTATATTCCGACTGCAACTTTTGCAGTGTATATATAATAAATAAAAAATTATTAAAATATTTCTCTTTCTATTTATTTATTAGAATGAAATAAGACCATGGGTATCTGTATGCTAGATTTTCGTTAATATCTAAGACGTGTCAATTTAGCTCACGCAGTAAGACGGCCGGCTACCGATCACCTGTTCGTGAGTTAAAATCACGGTAGGGAAATGGGGATTTTTTACACATTTTGGTGATGGTTGATTTTTTCAACTCCTGACTTTGTCCTGGAGTTTGACAATATTATCCCGAATAACTCATAGATTTATTACAAAATCATTTGTATTATTTGCGAAGTGGTATCATTTTGAAAATAAAAATAAATTTATATACCGTTATTTCTTCAAAATATATTTGAATTTGACCATTTTGCGGTAAAACTACTTTTGGGTTGCGATTTAAAACGAAGCCCCCTTTTACAGGAGTAACCCTGAAATAACGTTCGAGCTGGCCATCTCGCGGAAGAGGGAGCAGATCTGCAGGAAGAAAGAAAGAAGAATTAACACATTTAGTGACAAGAATAATTTCGTTTGATAGGCAAGTGCAAAGTACTGGTATAACTTGATTAGTGCGGTTAATTCGATCCAACATTTTCCATACTATTCAAGACCTCACCCTTCAAGTCTTATTATAATTTAATGTGTTTGTTTCCAGCTTATACTTAGTTACATTAATTTGTCAAAAACTGCACTAATCAAAACCGCACTATTCAAGGTATTCCTGTAGTTGTAGAAATAGGTTTTTGGCATGTGTTTTCGTATGTTAGAACGCAATGAATCAAGTTGTGATGACACTGGTTCAAATTGGTTCCATGAATCTACTTCACAATTAGATTTATACTAATATTTGAGCCCTCGGTTTGTTTGTTTGATTGTTCGTTCCTCTTCCTCGGTAAAAATACGAAGCCGACTGACATGATATCTGGCATAGAGAATCAATAAATATCGACTTCCCACATAGACTAACAGTTGAGGTCATTCCAAATCATCTGAGGTCAGTCTCTAGACAATATTCGGTTCTGAAGATCAGAAAAGTTTATGTTTGATACCAGGTTGTTCGTCTTTCATTCTTCTTACGAATGGCACACATATTTCCTTCAATAAAATCATTTCAGTTGTTGGTCGGATCTCGCTTTTTTGGCAATGAGACACTGATAGCTGCAGTAATACTAACGTGAGTTTGGTTTGGGTTTCTTCCTCTTCCACTTCTGTTTTATCTATGACAACAACGCTAGCTAAAACATAGTGAGGGGAGGCTTACGACACTCCTCTTTTTTCATTGACAACAATTCAATGTAATTAATTTCATAGTGAAGGGAAACTTCCTTCTAACCCTTCTCATTGACAAATATTATATGTATTTCAATGCATAGTGAAGCCAACATGTTGCAAGGGGATGCTTAATGACACATGGCTGTGCTAATTCGGGTCATTTTCTTATATAAACTTGACATTAATTTTTAATTAGTTTCAGAGGGGGGGATTACTGTTATTCATTATTATTCATCTTTGACTACTATTTTACATCATCTTATATTTTCTGGTTTATTTCTTTATTTCTACTTCAGTAAGGCCATCATTCTAGGGCACTCGCTAAACAGCGCATATTGGAAGTAAAGATTTCCTAGTGAACCCCTTCAAAAATAACTTTCCCTTCTACACACACACACACACAC
>VCCN01006809.1:863099-874062 GCA_006491835.1 Architeuthis dux | reverse complement strand
TTTCCTCTCTATTCTTCGTACCTCTTCGAGGTTCCAGTCTATCACAATACACTTATTTTTTTGCATTTAGCTCAGTTTTGTGTATTGCCCTTACTCGTCTAATACATTCCTTTCTAATTTTCTCCTTCATTGCTGCATGTTGGATCCCTTGTCCTTCGTTGATTCGAAGGACAAGGGATCCAACTATTGGCTTGTATAATGTGGTCGATGTGTATGGTGAGGTCCCATATCTAGCACACAGGTGGTTTGTGCTCATACCATTTTCTGCGTGGGGTAGGTTATAGTGTTGGCATATCTTCCAGTGAAGGTATTGCCCCACCCTGTTAAATTCGCTTGATGCTAGGGTAGAGCAGCCAGATATTAGGTGATCACTAGTCTTTCAGCGTATGCACAGAAGAGACATTTCGAATGGTCCTGCGCTCACAATGGGTATCGTCCATGTAAGGGTTTCTTCTGCAATTTGGTTTTCATGTTGGTTAGGCTTTTAGTTATTGCCTTTTGTTTGGGGTTTTTGCCTCCTTTGTTGGTATTCCGCTACCTATTTCACCCTGATCGTTTACGTGTAAATCTCGTTTGAACTTTTGGCTTTCTTTAGTTATTGAGTGTAGCGTTTTACTTGATTCGTGCTGGTAGACAAGCTTTAACATCCAGTCATTTGTCAACATTAGGTATCTTTCAAGCCCTATGTTTGTAGTCTTGTATGCAAGCTCTAGTTGGATCAATCCTCTAACCCTTTCTGCCCTAGGCAGGTACAAGCGCTCTACATCTGCTTTGGGGTGATACATTGTTAGAAGCTGTCTGATCTTTCTATCTATTCCCGGGACCTCTTCGAGATTCCAGTTTATCACATTAAACGAGTATGTAACAACAGGTAGCGCTAAGTTGTTGATAGCTTCAAACTTATTTGTTGCATTCAGCTCAGTTTTGTTTATTGCCCTTACTAGTCTAATACATTCCTTTCTAATCTTCTCCTTCATTGCTGCATGTTGGATCCCCTGTCCTTCATTGATTCCTAGGTATGTGTATACTTCTTCCTGATCCAGTTCACGGATCACGGTTTACTTATCTAGTTATATAGCTGTTGTCTTTACAAGCTTCCCTCTATTACAGTTTACCTTAGAACATTTGTCTAGGCCTAACCCCATGGTGATTTCGTCACTAATTGTGTTTTACTGTTGCTAACATGCCTTCTAGTACATTATTAATGTTGGCAAACAGTTTCAAATCATCCATGTAGAACAAGTGATTAATAGACTTACCTAGTATGTGATATACACACCCTGTGTTATTTAGTTCGTTTGAGAGAGGTTTTTAATGCAATACCGAATAATATGGGTGAGAGTCTCCTTGGAATATTCCACCGTTGATCTGCAAGTTATTGCATCTAATTTCACCATTGAAAGGTGGTTAAGGATTAAGGTAGTTAAGGATTAGTATTCCATTTGTTCATACTGTCTTTTAGAATGTTAATAAGCGAGGGGTATATTTTCAGTAATTCTAATGACTTTATGATCCATTCATGCGGAATAATATCAAAAGCTTTTTGGTAGTCTATCCATGCAGTGCTTAGGTTCTTATGTTTTGAAAGGCAGTTTTCCAGTAACATCCTGTTGATCAACAACTGATCTTTGTAAGAGTCTCTTTTGCATCCTTTTTGCTTTTCGGAGGGTATGTTATTAGTTTCAAGGAATTTATACGTTTTTTCCAGTTAAGATCGATGTTAGTATCTTGTAGGTTGTAGATAGACATGTGATTGTTCGGTAATGTTGGGCGTTGGCAGTGAAGTCGGTTTTTGGGAGTAGATAAGTAATGCCTTGGGTGCCATCAATAATCCGCAACAAAACCCATAACGGATTATTGATGCCATTAGAGAACAGATCTGCTAATGGTTTGTGCATAGATGAAAGTGCATTTATCTAAAAGTTAGGTAACTTTTTTATTCCTAGGGCTTTCCATTTTTATGATTTTCTGAGTGCTTGCTGTACTATCTGTTGGCCCAGTCCTGCTCCTCCGCTGTATTTGTGTTCGGCATTTTAATCCATTCTACGTCCCTATCATAATTCTTTTCATTTCCCCATATCGTATTCCAGAACTCCCTCACTTCTTCACTTGATGGTGTTTTTTCTGCAGGTTTTGTTGATTTCCCAATTTTCCTGTAGAACGTTTTCTTGTTAGTCTCAAAGGTGTTATTTTGTTTTTAAGATTTACTTATTTTCTCGTATCTTCTGTTTTTGTGCTTTTAGCTGTTTTAGAACCTCTTTTACAGTTGGTAATTTATTTTCTTCTTTTATATCATATTTACATTCTTTTTACTGTCCTGCATTTCACTTTTATTTCTCTCGATAATTCATCTAAAATTGAGAGTTCTGCACTTAGGGCTTCAATATCTTCCTCTATCCTTCCTTGCCATAGTGGTGATTTGTGTTTATTACTTGGGTTAGATTTTGTTTTCCTAGCTTTTTGCAGTGATGTTATGACTACTGGAGCAGAGTATATTACTTCATTTAGGGTGGTTAAATTCAAGTCAATACTCTTTACTATTTCGTTGATTGCTTTATCTGCTATTCTAATAATGTGTTTCGTTTTTTTATCATATCTAATTTTGTCTAATTTTTCCCTTTCTTCCATCTTAGTGTGTTGTGTTTTTGCTAATTCCCTAATGATGTTGTGCTTTCATTTTCTCAACTTCCTCCTTATCGGAATCATTTTCTTCATTTCTAACTGGTTTTGTTGTTCCTGTTCTTGTCTGTTTTCACATGTATTGATTATCATTCTTTCACTTTTTTCGTGCTCAACGAACTATGCGTCTGTCAACCGCTTTTCTTTTCACATTTGCTAGTTTGTTAGCATCTATATTTGTTCTGATGTTCGGAAAATCCTTTCTCCATATTCTATACGTTTCATTGGTGACATTGTCCTTTGATGGTTTGTGGACAGCATAGTAGTATGCTTGCATAACTTCCTTGTAATCCTCCCTAGTCCATTCTACTTCTTTTTGTTATTAGTATGTGGTGGCTGAGGTGGATCATCATTTGGAGTCACTCGCTGTTGTCCATTCTCAGTATTTGGAGGATCAGTACCAGTTGCATATTCTTCGTCCCCAGGCTGGTTCTCGACGGCCGATGCTGGACGAGGTGTCTCTTAGTTGCATTACTAGTTGTAATGTTTCCATTTTTTTCTTTTCTGGCAACGGGTGTTTTGTTCGTGACACCACACTAACTGCATTTGCTTCAGTTTTCTCTCCAGAGTTTGGTTTCAGCTTCGTTTCAATGTCCGTGAAAATAATATATATTTTGTTCCATTGAATCATCCTTCCACTTTTTTGTTTGTTTGTTGGTTGGTTGTTTTATATGTTGTAGCCAGAAAGGTTCAGTATAAACCTATCAACGGGAAAAATACAATATATGCATCATAAGACTTTTAACTCAAGGCTTAAACAAAGCTTTGAGAAGTAGAATCTAGTGGTTACCTTTGCAGATGGGAATTGGGTAAACTAGTGGTGGTTTCTGGAATTAGTTCATACCTGTGGCAGGTTCATTCTACTGGTAGTTTAACTAACTCTTTTATGCTTTTTGCCCGGGGAATAATTTTGCCATAGCTGCCGTAACTCTACCCGAAACGTGAAAAGTGGACATTGCGAATGCCACGGTCCCACAGTACACATGCTCACTCAATCGCATCTCACTGACGACTGAGTAACTCCCTCGGTGAGTGTATGTATGCGCAGTAAGGTCCCCTCCGATTGGTTACCAAGTTACAGCAAAGCCGTGCAACCCGTTCTCGTGGTATTCAAAATGGCTGAATACTTTCCGGGCAGATCTTATATACTGCATAACATAAATATTAGTGTATAGTCATTAAGAAAAATCCGGAGCAGAATTTAGAAATAAATGAACTCACCCGGAGATTCTTGTATTGCGTTTGTGTGAAATGTTCTCTTTGAGTTGGTAATTTCAATAGATAACCACACGGACGAATTAGCAGGAATAGTTATTAGAGCTGGAAAATGTCTTGCAGAATATGTTTCCAAAATGCCGTAAGTTGAATTTTGAAAAACTGCTTGAATCACAGAGGCCTTGAAGTCGTATAGAGCTTTGCAGCCATACGTTTCCATGTTGTAAGATCCTGAAAAAGAGAGAGAAGAAATCAAATACAGTTGATTCCGCTTAATAGGACCGCATCGTGACGAACGATTCTGGACCCAATAACCGAAAAAGGCAAATGGTTTTATTTGAAAGGAAATTCATAGAAAACTCTTGTTTCAAGCAGTGACTGTTGCAAGGGAGGTAGCTTAGACAACTATGACATAACTCGGCATATTTGTGAGAGGTCGGTAGTTTCACAGTTGCATTGAGAACTATAAATGTATTTTCAGTAATTTATCAGATTTTACTTTTAAAAAATGGTATTTCGGTAGCACTGCTAATTGGTTCAAATAAACGGCGCTTTTGTCATAATAAACGAAGCAAATTAGCGATGATTACATACGTTTCAATTGGTTCCTACATAATTGGTTCTATTGTGCGGCGTGCCCTAATAACAGGTGCTCCTATTAACCGGTATCCTCTATAATACACTACTGTAAAAATATTGTCTATGATTTTGATGAAAGTCATTAACATTCAAAGAGTTGTCGGACAATTGAATTCATTTTTGTCAAACTCCAGGACAAAGTCAGGAGTTGACTTTCTTTTCCTACCGTAACAAGAACAACAATGTCAACAAGAAAAACAAAAACAATCCTCATCAACATTTGAGGTGTAAACCGATATGTAAAATCCCTATTCCCCTAACGTGATTTGAACTCACGACCAAGTAATCGAAAGCCGGGTGTATTACTGACTAAGCTAAATTGACAAGTCTTAGATTTTAACGAAAATGTATCATACAGATACGCACGGGTTTATTTCATTCTAATAAATAAATATAGAAACAAAATTGTGTTAGACAAAGACCTCAAGAACCGTGTTCTCGTTGAGCAACGCTTGTAACGTAGGTTGCAGATGTTTTTAACTCCTTTCTTTGTTAGACAAAGACTTCCAGGGACTGCGTTCCTCGTTGAGCAGCAACATTTTAACATAGGTTGCAGATATTTTTAACCCCTTTCTTTGTTAGACAAATACTTCACGCTCGTAGACAATGAATTTAAAAAAATATTTTTAGCGAACATTTTTTTTGTTTACGTACATGAGAACGCATGTCTGGATTCACTGAGTGTAAGTATTGTCCAAACGTTTTGAACCTAGCGCTTTCGGTCATACTTCTAGCCATTTCTTAAATAGTAAATTGAGTAATTACCATTCATATGTTTTCTTAATTGTCAAACCTGAGTAAACTAATTTTGTCTAAGAATCACCGTTGGTTAGCAGGCTTTCGGCAGAGCAAGAACAAAAATATCCCATTAGTCCTGAAAAGAAGGGTCAACAACTAATGCGTCCTCCCGATAGTCACCTACGGAGCTGAAACATGGGACCTAGTAAAAAGATTGGCTCTCAAACTAAGAACCATGCAACGTGCCGTAGAGAGGATCATTCTTAATATCACATGGAGGGATCACAAGACAACACAGTATATTAGCGAAAAAACAGGAGTCAGAGATATCATAGAATCCATTAGAAAACTCAAATGGCAATGGGCAGGCCATGTTGCAAGAATGTCAGACAACAGCTGGCATCACGACTCACATCGTTGATCCCCAGAGATCATATGTGGAATTGCGGCCGACAGAAAATAAGATGACGTGACGATTTAGACAGGTTCAGGAGATATTTGCGGCGTGACGCCCGCGATAGAGAGATCGGGCGAACCTTGGGGAAATGATATGTCCAACGACGGCCGTTAAAATGATGATGATGATGATATCTTGCTTCTGTATTTGACAACATCAAAACATCCATCATTCATTTTTGACTTAGTGTTTTCTTTCATCTGAACTTACTCAGACCGTCAGTGTACGGCTGTGAGTAACACAGCGCATATGTTTCTGCCGTAGACTGGCGGCCTGGGTATATTGCGATGAAAAACAACTGAAATTAAGATGAAGAAAATACTAGTAAAAAATAACCCATTAACTGTGGAAGTTGGTGAAGAGTAATTGTTATTTGTAGCAATATAAAAGCCCTTGTCCATTTCAAGATAATTCATTACAAGATAAAATCACTGACTCACAGATAGAACGATATTGCCATGAATCACAATGAAACGGAAATTTATTGTGTTAGCCATAAAACTGCAATGACGGAATTTCCCGTCATTCGCAATTAATGGGTTAATAATGGTTGACAATTCTTCAACTAATAAAAATATATCAAAGCGTGTTACCTGTTTGACCAGTTTTCGCAGAGCCAATAAAGGCAAAAAACAGACAGAATACAATTCCTGTCGCCATTTCCACAGAATTCCTGAAAGTAAAAAAAAAAGAAAATAATGTTGCAAAAGGACATTTGAGGAAAGTTAACTTGATTGGTGCCCTTGCGCTGGCTACGGCATATGCCGTCTCTGTACGTATCACAAGTTTCTCTGTCTCGGCTAGTCTTTGAATTTTGCGATATGCGAAATAGACTTAGAGGCGACAAGCACCCGACATGGTGTCACTCACTTCCCAATGAACTATTTTACCCATAACTGTTTGATGTATGTGGGATGGGAGAAGAGATGGATTCATGCATTTTCCAAGGGCATTAGTGCGAAGTGAACGCAGTGAAGTGAACCCGGCACCGCCGATTCCATTTCTGCTAACCGCTGGGCCCCATGCACTTCTGAAGAAGGTTAATAGCTTGGTAAACTTACAGTTCTTGTTTGGAGTTGAATTCGTTTTCCTACCGTAACAAGAACAAAAACAACAAGAGTAATCCTCACCAAAATCAGGGGTGTAAACCGATATGTAAAATTCGCACACCCCTACCGTGATTTGAACTCACAACCAACTGATTGCCTGGAGGCTGTTTTACTGACACGTCTTAGATTAGGTATGTGCACGCACTTTTTTTGCGCACCTTTGAAAAATCTTCGATACTCAATTTTTAGAACAAATTTAAAAATTCAAAGCTGTTGTTCTGAAGTTTTTTCTTGTTTCTGTTAGAAAGGAAAAAGAGCAAACTTTTGTGTATTCAAAAGAAAAAAAACATTTTCATGAATTACAACACAGAACTGAGTGTTTTAAATTGTTGAAATCAAAATTTACCGTTTTCCGACAATATTTTAGGATACAAAAATGGCTACCATTTGTTTACGTCTTAAAATTTTAAGAAATTTCACTTATGGATGTCAATAAGAGTAAATATAATGTTGCAGAATTTGAGTCATCTATCTGTTGATTTTTCCAATTTGAAACAGTATTTTTGTCCGCGCTTCTAACATTAATCAGTGTTGCCAACTCCAATATGATCTTTTTCGGCTAAAACTGCATTTTAAAAATGGCTAAAATCGGCTAAATCTTTTCCCACTATGGCTTTATAACTATACTAAGACTCTAGAACAAATGATTAATAAAGAAAATGTACATTTACTTTTATTAAACTTTCCAGATGTGTAGTGGATTTACCAAAAAAGGTTTTAGTAACTGACTCCAGAAATATTCTCAAAGCAAAAGTTTCAATTAAATCTATCTCAAGTACAAACATTATTAAAAAAATATTTTCCCTGTGTAGTTTGATTTGCTTTGATTGACCCTGACTTTCGTTTCTAGTGATTTTTTTTTCTTTTTTGTGAAATAGTGTCTTATATAGGGAAAGCGACTGAATTGGCTCTAAAGCGGGTGACTGATACAACAAACTTATTTTTAAACTTGACCGGACTTCTTAAAAAAAATGTTTCGGTTAAATTCTTTCTACTTTCGGCTAACTTTATGGTTAAAATATTGAATATATGTTTTGAGTTAGCTATAAAATAAAATTGAATCGACTAATTATTTTTTTAAATAGCCAGATTTTCGGCTGTCTGCTGTTTAATAGGAACAAATCTAAGTTTTTATCTCCCTTGACTTTCGCAAATACATGGCCTCAGTTGATCGCTTATTGATTTATCGATCGTTTATTATCGATTATTGCCTTCCATACTCGAATCTCAGAGATCTGAACATTAAACAATTTTCTAATTCTAGGTGATCGATTACGCGCATCGATTTTATCGATTTTATCGATTTTTATCGATTTTGCACATACCTATCTTAGATATTAACGAAAATCTATCATACAGATACACACGGGCTTATTTTATTCTAATAAATAAATACATTTATACAAAAAAATATATCTTGTATTTATTATATATACAATACAAAAGTCGCAGTAATCATCTTCAATCGGAATAGAATTTGGAGTGAAGTTTGACCCTGCAGCAGCCAGTGTTGTATTCGTCTTTGTTATTTATGTTTTACAACGTTTCGGCCGTGTACCATCCGGACTTTCTCGGTTCCCTGATTCCACACACGACATCGTAACCTTCGCGTCCTCACGTAGCAACAGCCAATGAGAAATCAGTAATTAATCACGTGACATGCTCGAGATTTGAATCAGCCTCCTTTTTCTCCAGTCGCCGAAACGAACGGACGTGTTTCACAGCGCCGCTGCCTCCCATGAATTCTTCCCGTCCGACGTGCACGTGGGACGGGCAGAGTATAAAAATACCCAGAACAAAGTAAGCAAATTCCCTTGTACATACATCTTTATTATATCTGTGAACTCTTTCATACACAAAACAAATCCCCTTTTACATACACATTGTTAATATCACTGTGTACTATTTAATACACGAAACAAATATACCCGAACAAAGGACTGTTACATATTCACACACCCAGACAATGGATTTTCACACACGCACACACGCACACAAACTAAATTTCAACCCTTACAGAAATGAATAAAAATGTTTGTCTCTTTCAAGGTTGTCTTTTGCTTTTCGTCCGTGTCTCGTTGTTAATTCCTTTTCCAGCCATTGATCGCTAATCAAATGGAGTCAATTTTAACCCACCTTTTTACCACTAGTATTATGGAGAAGTATAGTGCATTCATGCCGGCGTGACACAAAATAATTACCCTCTACAAGAAGGCCGAATTCTCATGCAATAGACTCCTTTTCCTCAACAAATTCCGGGCGCCGGCAACAGCCAGGACCATTCATAAACACACCATAGCTCCACTGTCATGGGCTCTTTGTACAGCTGGGATTAGTCAGGAACAAGGGCCAATTGTAGGACATCCACGAGGACTGACCTCAATACAGTTATAATATTCTGCAAAATATTATTATTATTTTCTTGATTTGGGCTTTCATACAATCATATACCAAGTCTTTCACCTGAGACCTAAGGCAAATGAAGGTTTTCTTAGGAGGTTATTGAGCATTTTTTGTTCCCCCCTTATATCATTCGTTTGCCTTCCACCCACTGAGCACAGACACGCGAATATAATTGAAACACTATAAAAGGAGAACGGGTGGTGAAGAGAGAAAGGAGACAATCTTAACAAACACAGTTCATGTGAAAAAAGACAGAAAGAGTTTCACATAGGGACACATAAGTTGGCTGGGGGGTATTGAATTGAGAGTTTTTCTGAGTATGTGAGCAGTGCCCATTAGCACGATCTGTTGTATCTCAACCAAATATAGATTTCCAGGGATTTTTTTTAAGGTGTGTATCAGTCTTTTGCTTAATCATTCCCAGTGCCCCTATTACTACTGGGATAGTGGTTGTGTCTAAGTGCCACATTCTTGCCGTTTCGATTTCCAGATCTTTATATTTGCTGAGATGTTTTTTTCAGACGGGATGGCCATGTCTATGAGGTAGCATTTATGGTCTTTGAAGTCTTTTATCACTATATCTGGTATATTAGCTTGTATAGTGCGATCGGTGTATATGGGGAAGTCCCATAGCAATGTAACGCCTTCACCTCCTAGCACAGGTGGCGGTTTGTGCTTATACCATTTTTCTGTGTGGGGTAGGTTATAGTGTTGGCATATTTCTGTTTCTGGTTTCAGCCCAGAGCTACGCAACCACTGATGGGTCAGATTTTTATCAACATCAGGGTCCTCTGCTCGCAGTGGGTATCGTCCATGTAAGGGTTTTTCTTGACATTTGGTTTTCAGCTTGGTTATACCTTTAGTTTTTGCCTTTTGTTTGAGGTTTTTTGCATGCTTTGTTTGTGGTCTTGTATGCTAGATCTAGTTGGACCAATCCTCTACTTCCTTCTGCCTTTGGCAGGTACAAGCGATCTACATCTGCTTTGGGGTGATGCATTCTATGCATGGTTAGGAGCTGTCTTATTTTCCTATCTATTCTTCATACCTCTTCGAGGTTCCAGTCTATGACATTAAACGCGTAGGTAACAACAGGTAAGGCTGAGGTGTTGAAAGCTTCAAACTTATTTTTTGCATTTAGCTCAGTTTTGTTTATTGCTCTTACTCGTCTAATACACTCCTTTCTAATCTTCATTTATTCTTATATACTTGTATGCGTCTTCCTGGTCCAGTTCGCGGATCACGGTTTCCTTATCTAGTTATGTAGCTGTTGTCTTTACCAGCTTCCCTCTTTTAAAGGTTGTCGTAGCACATTTGTCTAGGCCAAATTCCATGGTGATATCGTCACTAATTGTGTTTTACTGTTGCTAACATACCTTCTAGTTCATTATTATTTTTGGCAAACAGTTTCAGATCATCCATGTAGAACAAGTGATTAATAGACTAACCTAGTATGTGATATCCATGCCCTGTGCTATTTAGCTCGTTTGAGAGAGGTATTAATGCTATGCAGAACAATAGGGATGAGAGAGAGTCTCCTTGGAATATTCCACTGTGGATCTGCAGGTTATCACATCTAATTTCACCATTAAGTGACTTTATAATTCAGTCATGCGGTACACTAAAGAAAGCTTTTTTGTAGTCTATCCTTGCAGTGCTTAGGTTCTTATTTTTTGAACGGAAATTCTCCAGTATCATCTCGTTGATCAACAACTGGTCTTTGCAT
>VCCN01006809.1:697585-708158 GCA_006491835.1 Architeuthis dux | reverse complement strand
CTTTGAACAAAACCACTAAAAGATTTCATATTCCAAGATTCATGAAATTGTTACGGCCAAGAAAAGGATTTTTTACACCCATCAATCTTCATATGAATTACAGTTTCAGTAAGTATGATGTTCTTTATTCCAGTGGTTCTCAACTTGTGTGCCACAACTATCTCCCAAGTGTGCCATGTACATTTTTCCAAATACGCAAACATGTATGTCGAACCTTGAATATGTCCAGTACGGGTATTATATCTGTCCCGCTTACGCCACAGCGCTGCCAATCAAGTGTTTTTTTATCACTCAATTTTATGGATTTTCAGTCCTTTTAGCGACAGATGAAATGCTTTTGTCTAATTCATTTCATTATTACTGCTTGTGTGCCGCGTAAGTCAAATATATTTCTTGGTGTGCCGTCATACAACCGAGTTTGAGAACCACTGCTTCATTTACTCTGCAAAATGGTTTCATAAAATTCATTCTAACTGAAAATCCTTTAAATGCGTTTGACACAGTTTGAAAATTGAAAATCTAAATTAAGTATGAACAAAAGTACATTGGCAATGAAACATATCAGGTTTTGATTTACAATAAAAAAAATCCTCATTATGACTCATCTGCAGTGGGGAGGTACTAAATACAGAGGTAAGGGAAGTCAGGGTTGTCTACTCGGGGAATGGGGGTGATTTGAGCCTACCGCCACAAAACGTTGAAATTAAACCAATTTCAGCGATGTTTTAAGGCGATGGGTATTTTGACATATTCAGGCTAATTCTTCTTATCAGTGAATTGTTCAAATACAGATTTTTAGTAGTATATAGACGGTAAGGCAGAGTCGTTTTCCCTTCCATGAAAAGCAATGGAACCCCGTTTCCAAGCGTTCTCACAGTACTACACCACTGCTCGTTCGTCCACTAACTATCACAACTGGAAATCCAAACGATATTTTTAGACATAAAATGTCAACATTATCGTTGTTACATAGTGGCAAATTTAAAGCTACTATGATTGCAATATCAACATATCTGAGTAGGTATTTACCACCCAAAGAGACATGTTGAGTAGCACATTTGGGTTGATGCCTATATTCAATATTTGAGGAGTATAGGGAATATTAAAAGCATGTCAATATGGTAGGCGCCCACATAGCACGGGTCAAAACAGGAAACAACGAGAAGACAGATTTAAAAACTAGAGGGCAAACCAGCAGGTCCATTCGGCATAAGAAGGGTCTGTCACCAGTGTGATGATGCATATGTTACAATACCCGGTCGTCTCATCAAGATTTAAGGACCAAGGCAGGAAACGACGAGAAGACAGATTTCAAAACTAGAGGGCAAGCTTTATTCCAGCAGGTCCATTCTGCACAATAAGGGTCTGTCACCTGTGTGATGATGCATACGTTGCAAATCCTGGTCGTCTCATCAAAATTTAAGGACCAAGGCAGGAAACGACGAGAAGACATATTTAAAAAACAAAAACAGCAGCAGCAGCGGCAGCAGCAGCAGCAGCAGCAGCAGCAACAACAACAACAACAACAGCAACAACAACAACCTAATTAAGAGGAGCAAACTTTTCATTGTGTGTCTGTTCTGTCACATTAAACCAAACCGATATATAATATTAACATTTCCCTGCCATAATTTGAAATCACCATGTGATTGGTAGGCGGCTCTCTTACCGACTCAGCTAAACTAACAAGGCTTGCATATCTACGAATATTTATCTTACAAATACGCAAGTGCTTCTTTCATCCTAATGAATAAATACATTTATACTAAAAAGATATATATTGTTATAGCTTTTTTATTCATTTATATATATCGTTTCACATTTCAGCTTTGCCAGCAAACTCAAAATTCAACCAATATTTTCAGCCTGAATTCGTAAACAACTCTTACTTTTTCCGATTAAAAGATAAAGAGCATTTTCCATTAAATGGACGTCTACAAGTTTATCTTACGGTATGTCAGTTTTACTTATTCTAATTACTTACAATAGTACAGACAGGCCGTAGAATGAATCGGCCGAAATGTCGTGTTAACCACAAAAACAACAAGAAGGAGTTCAATCGTTCGATAAAACTCTTTGAATGTTCAAATGACCCTTCAGTTCAAAACTATAGACCGTATCTTTATAATTATTATTATAATTCGTTCTAAAATTATAATTTATAATTAATGATATGTCAGTTCCTACCCTCTTCCGAACCTTTCTACCCCTCCTTTCCTACCCTCTTGTCAAACTACCTAACTACCTACCATGTCTGTCACACTTATAGTATTAGTAGCAGCCATCAGCAGAGTTTGCAGTTGTACACTTATGATAACCGTCAGCAAAGCGACAGGTCATGGACTAGTAATAATAAGGGCGTGCATGTATTCGTGTGCTTTGTGCATCTGCGTGTGCTGATTGTGTGCGTGTATTATGTGTTTGCTGCGTGCAAGCGTTTTTGTATGCTAAGTGCGTGCATGTGTCTGCGTGTGTGTGTTAAGAGTGTGCATGTGTATGTCTGTGTGTGTGTGTGTTAAGAGTGAGCATGCATATGTGTGCTGGGTTAGTGCATGCGTGTGTGTGATTACACCCTTTCAACATTTCATAATATAAAAGCCCATGTCCCTTCTTTGTCTGTTTGTTGCGTTCTGTCACGCTAAAGCAAACAGAAGGAGAGAGGAACGGGGTAAATTAAGGCTCTACTGTGTCCGTGTGTTCGCATCTACATCACTACTACAGCTGCAGCTGCTGCTGTCTTAATACTAACACAGAAAACAATTCCCATAAATATAGATATCTCAGATTTTTCATGAACAAAACTGATCTTTTTCATATTAAAAAAAAATAAGAATTTCGTTTTTTACCTGATTCTGCTGCCTTATTGTTTAAAAATGATGTGTTGTCAATAGAAACATTAAATACATTTATACATTTATACTAAATATGTTGTATTAGAATGATCTATCCATACGTGAATAATCCTGTCATTTCTGACGAGTACTATGCTAGCACAAATTCTCCCTCTAATTATTTGTAGTCAGTGAGCTCAAATATCTTATATTGTGCAAACTTTTCCCTGTGACAAAAGTATGTGCGCACTTTTGAATTCGACAAAACTCTATAAGAATGTTAAATCTTTTGAGCGCACATTAATTTCCTGTGTGAGCTGGCGGCAAATTGAGTGCACGCGCACAGTTTAGAGGCTACTGTTGCTAGCACTGAACTATTTTCTCCAAATATCATCATCATCATCACCATCATCATCATCAGCCGTTGGACAAAGGCCTTTCCAATCTCCTTCCATGACGACCTAACTTGTGCTAACCTCTGCCACGTCTTACCGGCAAACATTTTTTATCTCATCCCTCCATCTTGTGTCTGGTTTTTCCTACTGCGTTTACTGTCACATGGGCACCAATTTGTTAGGGTTAGGGTTAGTATAATTTGTATAATATCTTTCACTCTGGTCTTCTCTCTGATCCATGTTGATCTTTTTTCTATCTCTGAGTTATCCCTAGCATTGGTCTTTTTAGGGACTCTATCGTTGAACATTACTTTCGTCTTTGTACTGTTCATCTTTAAGCCTATTTTTTACTTTCCCTATTTAGATAAGTTAACATGTTTTGTAATTCTTCGGATGCTTTCGACGTCATGGAAATCGTAAGTGACTTAAGTATTCTTCATACCAACCAAATATTGTCTTTTGAATTTTCCATTGACCAGGCATTACCTGCTGGAGCGATACTCGACATAAACTGGTATTCTCCGTTAAAGTGCAACGCCTCTGTTTTGCAAGTGGGATACCTGAATGACCCTCTGCTAGAAATAAACTGTGAAAACGTCTTAAAATTACCAATTGTGTATACTCCTTCAAACGGTACGTTGTTTTCACTTTCACTTTCATTGCTTTGCTTTTAATTAGGCGCTACCATCGCCGAATTGTGACCATACACCCCCATCCAGTCAGTAGATAATATATACGAAAATATTACTAGGAATTTAAAAATAAAAATAGGTGGCGCACATATATTGGCATAATTCCGTAAGATCCAGAAGTAAAAATCCAGAATGTTCAGATTTTTGCGGTGATTTCGAAATAAAAAGTGCAGATTTCTTTTGTAAAATGGTAAGAAAGTTGTAATAAAAATTATAAAATCCAAGATATTTTTCCAACACACATCTTGTGCCATAAAAAAGTCTGCAAGTCAGAACAAAGATGCGCGTGTTTTCTCCCTTGCGCTTTCACACACACACACACACACACACACACACACATTGGGAAAAAATATGTTCCCAAGAAAAAAATATGTTCCCAAGAAAAAAGTTGGGAAGAACTACCTCATTTGCATAAAACAAAATGTCCGCCAGCACACACCAAAAAAATTTCATATCTCGTCTCCCAGTTGAGATATCTGAGTACTTTAAAAGGCTAAATCATGGGTTTCAGACATGAGGAATTCAAAAATCCACTTTATTTTACCTTAAATCAATAATTTATAGGTATTTCTGGATTTTACAAGAATATTTCAAGTATACGTTATAGGCAAATTTGTGGATTTAATTTATGAAGGAGATATATACATATATATATATGATGGGTATGGTTAGACAATGTGGAAAAGGAAAAAGAGTGAGAAAGCTTGTTACATCTCAAACATGTTTATTATCACGAGGATAAATCTTTATGGATTTCGTCGCGGCTAGCGACGTCTTCAGAAGAAAGTTGAACATGGCAGAAGTCCTGCAATTATCCGTGTGGCCTGCATCTAGCGATCCTGTGTATGTGTGCTGTGTCTGCCATCCATCTCATATGTAGTGGCTGAGACTGTTTCGTGTGTGTTTATGCTACAGATCTCTGGTTTGTATGTGTGTGAGGTGGGAGTTACTTTTCTAGGAGGGGTCAATGAGATCAACATCACCTATCCAACTGAATTTGAGCATATCCGCTCAACCGTTTGTAAGGTCAAAAAATGTGTGTACTTCATAACTCAATATCATGACTTCAGGTGACCTCGAATGACCTCCAAGATCCTCACATTGCATATAACTTTCGATGTGTAAAGATTTATTCCTGTGCCAAATTGCAGCATTGTAGGTACAAAATTGTGGACAACAACTTAGAAAATAGGCTAGAAATGACAAAAATGATATCTAGTTACCTTGAATGACCGCTTGTCAAGTTGTATTATGTTTTCCGTGAAAGTATTCACCTTTTTGCCAAAATTCAGTTTCATAGGTGCAATATTGTGGCCAAAAACTTTGCAAAGTAACTAGAAATTACTAGAAATGACATCTGGTGGACTCTAATGGCCTCCGAGGTCAACCCCACAAGTTGATTTTTAGTGAGTCTTCCTGCCAAATATTAGGTCAATGAAACTTGTAGTTTTAGCGTGAAAGAGGCACAGACAAATAAACAAACACATAAACAGACGATCTCACATATTAAAGGTTGCCAACATAGGTTTCATCAGTTTTCAAGTTGGTCTGGCTGGCTGTGTATGTATATATCTGTCATGCATACAAGCCGCACCAATGGAGTTAGAGGGCTGAAATATTCCCTCCTCATTATGTCTAGAAAAAACGTTTTGTTATTTTTAACCCCCACCACAAATAGGTTTAGTGAGGGGGTTCAATTTGTAAGGTAAGCTTATGCTAAATGGTCCCTTAATTTGTGTCTGTCAGTATTCACGCTTGTTTTGTTTGTTTTTTTATATTCATACATTTTAGTGATCACTGCCCAACAAAAGACTTATTCAGAAATCACCACTTTTTTCCAATTTTTTAATTGATCACCCCCAATACGGCATGCTGCCAAAAGACGTTGGTCATGTGACAGTTTCTATTGAGTGACTAAGCAGACTTGTTTCAATATTGTTTTGTTTCGGCAAACTTTCAAATGAAAGACAATTCTCTTTCCTTCAGTTTATAGTCGTCTATCATCGATTTCCTAGACCTTGCTTTGTTCCCACTAAGAAACGTGTCAAATTATTCAAACATTTGTAGTTGTAAAATAATTTTCATATTTTTTTGTTTCAGCAACATTGCAAATGAAAGACAACACTGTGTATCTTAAAGACTTTCCGGTGTATTTAAAGGACTGGAGAAGGTATTTAAAAGACTGGTCAATTTGGCATACCTTTAACTTCTCCATTACAGCAATGTATGAGGGTCTGAATGAAAGTGCGACTACAGTCAATGTTTCTGTTCCAGTTAAAGGTAAGACACAATTCCCGTTTGTTCCTAACGTCCAACAAATTGTCTTTTCTAAAAGCAACAATTAAATGTGGAAAATTCTTGTTTGTTCTTTGCTTTGCTGCAGATTTCTCTGAGGCAAACCATCATTATCCGATTCCAGGTACCATATTTGGCAATTGTTACCTTTCCCGTTTCAAAATGACCGGGAAAGGTAAGAGTAGCCCCATATTTGACGGCACATTAGACATACTCGACAAAAGGACTGAAAACAATCACCTTTACTCCCATAAGATCCTTTAGTCAATATTTAGTGTATACCACCTGAGGCTTCTTCTATATTCCCTACTGACACGAGGGGGCATCTTATTTTTCTTCTTGTCAATGCGACTAATATGCTATCAACTATTGTTGTCAAACTCCAGGACAAAGTCGGGAGTTTAGATTTACTTTCCTACCTTAACAACAACAACAACAACAACAATCCTCACCAAAATTAAATAGTTATTTTGATCTCATTTGTAAAACACTAAACAACTGAAATAAAATAGAATCTAACAATTTATTTACTAGTTTTCATGATAGCAATTTTGTCCTATTTCTTTCAGAAATGTACCCTGTCTTAATTGTCGATGGATGCCAAGCTGAATTTAAATTCTACTCTCTAAATTACAAACGGCTAAATCTTTATAGCCAACAACTCAAGCTCAACATTAGCTTGTCAGACAGATACAATTACCTCACCATTCTTCACCCAAATGAAACGACAACGTTTCACTTAAAACCAGATGAAGGCATGGTGTACACGCTCACAGTCGTACCTCAAGGTAAATAAAACATTTATCAAAGATTTCTTTTAGCAGTTTAAAAAAAAAGACTATGCTTTTAATCTATATTATAATGATAATGTGATTTCTGTTTGTATGTGTGTATGTGTGTTACCGTAACACAGCAAAAACGGCACATCGTAGGCTGAGTTTTGTCAGCGCTACACCTTCAAAATGTTCTAATTTGAAGAATAAAACAAATCCGGGTGATTTGCAACTGTTAAATGTTTTAGGAGGGGGGGTCTATTGACGTTGTAACTTTAATGCTGAACTAAACCCTTATTTTGTGTACAGCTGCTATGACGTCGTAAGACAAAATCTTTATGTCATAAGAGAACGTTTATTCTGATCACCCTTTTTTTGAAAGTTGGTTTTTATCTTGCCCCATTTTCTGATCACACTTTGGTATCAAAAGTGAAGGGAAACATTTTTTTCCTTTTACAGATCAAATGTGAGAGGAAACCTTTTTATTTTCCTTTTATGGAAACACGCTGATTATAAAATAGTTTTATTTATTTATTTGAATATAATTATATTATAAACTCGATACAAAGAAAGCGACAACATCTAGCTTCATGTCTGACGAAGGTGACCTTTAGAAGAGTTTATGAAAAAGTAATTTAAAAAATGGATCACTCCAACTTCCTCACCTCTAAAGCAGTCTAAAGGAGAGGGGTTTAATTGTAAAACGTCGTAATTTAGGGAAGGTTAAGGAAAGGTTAAGGAAACAAGGATGGACAATATCTTCTTTAACAGTATTAATAACATAAATGAATTGTTATAATTCATTTATTTTATTAATACTGTTAAAGAAGATATTGTTCACTCATATGAATGCATTAATCTTGAAATGCTTTATATTATTGACAACGTTAAAGAAGGTATTGTTCACTCATATGAATGCATTAATCTTGAAATGCTTTATATTATTGACAAAGTTAAAGAAGATATTGTTCACTCATATGAATGCATTAATCTTGAAATGCTTTATATTATTGACAAAGTTAAAGAATATATTGTTCACTCAATTGAATGTAAACATTTTTAAATGCATTATTGCCAATTCTGTCGCATCACATAAAGTCGCGATTACAGCGATGCATGTATTTAATTCTGGACTTTTGCTTGTGTTCCAACAGAACTCTCGATAGTCTGTGCTGTCTGCATTCTCCATCCGATGGGTTCACAACATTCACAGAATGGTTAACGGTTTTTTGTTGAAATCCGATGCCTTGAATGAGACCAATATTTTAATTAGTCCCCAACCAGGCCAATATTTTAATTAGTCCCCACCAGACCAAGATTTTCATTAGTTCCCAACAAACCAAGATTAGTCACCACCACAAAAAGATTTTCCTTAGTCCCAACCTGACCAAGATTTTCATTAGTTCCCTCCAGACCATATTTTCATTGGTCCTCACCAGACCAATATTAGTCCACAACAGCCAAGATTAGTCCCCAACAGACCAAGATATTTATTAGTCCCCACCAGACCGAGATTTTCATTAGTCCCCACCAGATCATGATTTTCATTGGTACCCACCAGAAGATTTTAATTAGTTCTCACCAGACAAAAGTTTTTCATTAGTCGCCACCAGACCACGATTAGTCCTCACCAGACCAAGATTAGCCGCCACCAGACCAAGGTTTTTATTAATCGACACCAGACCAAGATTTTCACACCTTGAAGTTCATCAGTTCCCACAAGACCAAGATTTACATTAGAACACACCAGATCAAGATTTTCACATCTTGAAGTTCATCAGTTCCCACAAGACCAAGATTTACATTAGAACACACCAGATCAAGATTTTCACTAGTCCGCACGAGACCAATATTTTCATTAGTCCCCACCTGACAAAGATTAGTCTCAACTTGACCAAGATTTTCATTAGTTCCCACAAGACCAATATTAGTCCCCACCAAAACAAGATTTTCCTTAGTCCCTACCGGACCAAGATTTTCATTACTCGCAAGACCAATATTAATTCCCACCAGAACCAGATTTTCAGTAGTCCCCACCAGATCAAGATTAGTCTCAACCACACCAGGATTTCCATTAGTCCCCACTATACCAATACTTTCAGTAGTCTCCACCAGACCACAATTTTCATTAGTCCCCACCAGACCAAGATTTTAATTAGTCCTCATCAAACCAATATTGTTCCCCAACAGACCAAGATTTTCATTAGACCCCACAAGACCAAGATTAGTCCCCACCAGATATGCATTAGTCCCCAGTAGATCAATATGTTCGTTAGTTCTTGACCAAAACTTGACCAACATTTTCATTAGTGCCCAACAGATCAATATTTTCATTAGTTCCAACCAGACCAAGACTGGCATTAGTCGCCACCCGACCAGGATTAGTTCCCACTAGAGCAGGATTTACATTAGTTCCCAACAGGTCAAGATTTTCATTAGTCCCCACCAGACTAAGATGTTCTTTAGTCCATACCATTAGTCATCACCAGTCCAAGATTAGTCTGCACCAGACCAAGATTTGTATTAGTACCCACCAGACCAAGATTAGTCACCAATATCTTCCTTAGTCCCCACCAGAACAAGGTTTACATAAGTTCCCACCTGACCATGATTTTCATTAGTCCCCACCTAACCATGTTTAGTCCCCACCAGACCAAGATTTTCCTCAGATTATTAACCTTTTTTTTTTCGCTGAATGTAGAAAACTACAAATTTTTAACAATCAAAATGCACGCTATAATTAATGAAAATATGTGTTTGTGCTCAGACAAAAATTTGGGCTATTTTATTTCTAGAAAAACATTCAAAAAATCGAGAACGGAAGAATCAGGTATCGATTTTCTGGTGAAAATGTTTTGTCCATTTAGTTAATAATCTCAGAGATCCGAAAAAACATGTTTTAAAAACAATGATTAAAAATATGTACTTTACTATGCTACATACAAAAGAGTCATTTTTTGTACAATAGTATCAATATTTTTCTGCTGCTTCTATAATTGGAATTTTGATCAAGTTAAAACTACACATTTATTTGTTTTTTGTAAAGATAGTTAAAACTAAGTAAATTTACTTTACTATGCTACATACAAATAAAAATAAAAACTTTTCAGAATCATTTTTTGTACAATAGTATCAATATTTTTGCTGCTTCTTTAATTGAAACTTTTGATCAAGTTAAAACTATTGAGGAAAAAATCGCGTGTAGTTTTGTGTTGCGAAAAACGGATGTATTTGTGTCTTGCTCGAAGTTGAGGATTCTCTTGATGTCTGTGAATGGTTTTGCCTTGGTGTCCTTTGTTTTAAATAAAACGGGATGTGGACATGTTCGGGAAGAAAAAGCTTGTTAATGTGAACAAAAAATAATGATTATGTACGTAAAAAAATAATTTTTCAGGGTCACCAGAATTTTAGAAAAAATTCAAAAAGATTTAAAAGTAAATTAAGTGTCGGGTTCAACAGCTTGAATCACGTAGGGTTCGACGATAAAGATTACGCCGGGTTCAGCGATCACGTCGGGTTCGCCAATTTGTAGAGCGCAAGCTGGACTCTACAAGGTGGGTTATTAGTAAAGGAAAAATAAATGTTAA
>VCCN01006809.1:629237-642566 GCA_006491835.1 Architeuthis dux | reverse complement strand
TTACACTGACTTTTCTTTGGCGCTACCCGTTTTAAGCAGTTCCTTTTATGAGCCAGTGTGCAAGCTGAGAGGCCCCGTTATTGGGTTATGACAGCTTTTGTAAGGCTACGAGCCAACTAAACGTTTTGTTATACAAACACTTCAAGGATGGACGAACGTCTGTCGACGACGATAAAACGTTCTAGTGTCAGCCATTCCCAACCTTTTTTGGTCACGTCCCCCTTAAGAGCTTTTCTCAGTTTCATTATTTCAGTCCACGTCTCTCTTCAAATGTGCCAGGGCAACTAAGGGAGCCATATGGCCCCTATTGAGAATATATCGGATCGTTGATGCTTGTGACGATCGTAGGATCTGCGTACAGGATCAATACATTTTCGAGACGCATTGCTGTAGAATTTGTGCCGAGATTGCGATGCTGTCTGCATAGATGATCCTGCTTCATCATCAATATCATAACAGGTGATGAATCATAGGTTTACGGTTATGACCCGGAGACAAAGCAGCAGTCGTCGCTGTGGAAGTCACCAAATCACCGCCGGCAGAAATCCAAGGCCTTGTGCTCAATGAATTCACCCAAAACTTTCACAACTCTATTTTATTGTGAGGTTTTGAAGAGGCTAAGAGAGAACATTCGGCGCAAATAACGCACACATCTACACATCAATTGTTGTTCGACAGTGCCTGGCCCAGAGACGCCGGAAACAATTGGGGGGGGGGGCAGTTGCCCGCGCTGCCCACGTGGTTGCTGCACCCCTGGGAAGGCTTCCAAAAATGTGACAGTCATTCATGTTCTGGCTGAAAGGGCGCCGTTTTGACACAATTTCAGAGATCAAGGATCATGAAAATCACAGGAGATAATCGACACAGGACTTCCAGCAATCCATGCCAACTTAGAAGAAGAGGGGAACAAATTCAAAGGAGATGGTTCAAAGTAGGTGTTAGAGAATTTTTCCTTCTGTCAAATACCACGGACATTTGGGTAGCAGCTTATACATTTCAATGAAACATTCAATGAAACCTTCCGTATCATCAAGCCAAGGTGAAAAATGGAAATAAAGTTCAAAGAATGAACTTACAAGACATCATTGCCAAATCCTAGGGTCTTAGTGCTTGCTATACTGATGACCACAATTATGGCAGGTCCAACTGGAAAAGACGAACAAATTATCTGTAAAAAAGCCTTTAACCTCAAAATTGGAGAATAGATTATAAAACTCATTTTTAACGGAAAATTATTTGAAGATATGTTAGAAATGTGCTCTGCGCAACTTCATCATCATAGTCAGCCTTTAAAGTTCGTTGTTAGATATAGGCCTTCCCCAAGGTCTGTTAGCAGCTCAGTCTTGGTGTCTTCGACAACTAGGAACCTCCTCGGTACAGTCCTAGATTTCTTCACTGGACGTAAGCTTTTTGGTTGCATCTGTTAAAAAAGCCGGTTTTATTAGAGCTTCAAAAATGGCGTCCATTTTCTTTGATTGTCAGACGCGATCAACACCAAATAAATAATAAATAAACAGAGCCAGAATGTTGAAAATGGCCTAAACAGCCGTAACATGTACATCAGAAGGCATACACCAATATACAAGGCGAAACTACGTTCATAAACAAATTAATTATAAAAAGTTTTTATTTAAATTTTGATGTTTTAGGATTTTAATATTTTATAACGTCCAGAAAACTGAAACTGAACACTGAAATTGAAATTTAAAATATTTTTTAATATTTTTCATTATCATAGTTTATTGTAAATAAACAATTACATTTTGATTACATCTGTTAAAATCTGTAGTTTTCGATTTCTTTGATTGCCAGACTCGAGATAATCAGGCAATTTAACACCTTAATTTCACCACATTCCTCTGAATTATCATCTTCATACAATACTTGGCTGTAGTGTTATAGTGTCAAACTACAGGACAAAGTCAGGAGTTGACTTTGTTTTTTCTACCGTAACAAAAGAAATCCTCACCAAAGTTTGGGGTTTAAACAGATATGTAGAATCCCCATTCACCTACTGTGATTTGAACTCACGACCAACTGAGTGTCAGGAGGCTGTCTTACTGACTGAGCTAAATTAACAAGTCTTAGCTATTAATGAAAATCTATCATACACATACACATGTGGTTATTTCATTCTAATAAATAACTATAGAACAAATAATTGTTTTTATAATCTTGTATTTACCATATATACAACCCCCGAGGATACTAGTCAAACAATATCACTGAGGACTCATCCCGGTGCATCTAAAAGGTATATGTTTCGAACAATACACAGGTTGCAGTAATCATCTTCAGTTGGAATAGAAGCAGGAGTGGAGTTTGAACCTGCAGCAGCCAGTCTTGTTCGTATTTCTGTTGCTTTTTATCCTGTGTTCAGTCGATTTATTCTTCGGTCTTCAAATTGCAGAAATTCGGAACAAAACAGGTAGGCTTCGGACAAGACTAACTCTTATCCTATAGCACATCAACTTGTCGTATCATATAACAACGCCGTTTCAATTTTGGTCACAACCGATGACAGCCAAACAATTTGTATCTTCTGTAATTCTAAGAATTCATTATTCTTCCAAGTCTATTTTGGACTATGAATGTTGTTAGTATTACAGTGTTTCGGCCGATCTATTCTACAGCACGTTACACGCTTTGCTCGGGGTGGCGGGGGGGGGGGCGCATGATGGATTGGTCCGATCTGTATATTTGCCACAATTATTGGAGGACTAACTGAAAGAAGGGGGGAAAGTGATCCTAGTCTCTTTCTCTAATGATTGTACACTTGGAAGAGGCCAGACAATTGGCCGGCCGAAACGTTGTGGTAATAGGAATGAGATCAATAGTCAGAACAACAGTTTTCCTTTCTAATGCCTTTGTTAGAAACCATCTACCAAAACTGTCAACATAGGTTTCGTCAGTTTTCAAGTTGTTCTGGGTGGCTGGCTATGCATATATGTATCACGCATACAGGCCACACCAATGGAGCTAGAAGGCTGAAAATTTAAACATTTATTTATTATGTCTAGAAAAAACTTTTCCCCCTAAAAATACACCCCCAATAGGTTTTTAGTGTGTATGTGGGGGGGATTTTCAATGTAATTTAATGCTAAATTGATTCTTTCGATAATGTCCGACAGCATTCAGGCTTGACGATTTTGACTTTTTGTCCAACCAAGGGCAAGGGAAGTAACTTATTCATTGATCACCCCTTTTTCCAATGTTTTAATTGATCACCTCCAACACGAAAAGACATTGGCCGCATAACGGTTTCTATTGAATGACTAACCAGACGTGTTTTGGTTCCTTTTAACTACAAGACAATTTGTTTTGCTGTGTGGAATAATGAAAATAATTAATCCAAGAACTTCTATCAAGTTAAGGAATTTCGCCCCAAAGTCATTGTGTTTCAAGAATAGTTCTGAAAATGGATTCTGAGCAATATTCTTGGTAAAAAAAAAACAATGTTTATATTTCCGACATATTTAGACTAATCTATTAACTTGCTCTGAATGCCTGAATTAAAATGCCCCAGTAAACTTGTAAAAGGTGATCTACGGGACATATATAGGTTTCTATGATTGCTGGGATATATATAAAGGTATTTTAGCCTGTTCAGTTTGACCGAGGCCAATAGTATATTTATTTAAACTTCATAATTCTTAGGTGGTAGTCCGTGATCTGGATTGCTAGAGAAGCCATTGAAATGAGAGAGCAGTATTGTTTTTAAATTCTCGAAACTGCTTAGTAAATGGTAAACAACCGATGAACCTTCGAATCTAAATGTACTTTAAGTTTTAATTAATATAGTATATGCCGGTCGTCTTCTAGAAGTCCCTCGACGGAGGGAAAAGGGTTGTTTTCAACACATCTTTTCCCAAGAGTCTCAAACGGGTTGAAGCAAGAAAAATGTCCTTCATATTCTATCTATAACAAATAATGAGGGATATTGTGACCTTCCCCTGCAGTTGCAGCCGCGGCTATTTTGAAACTGGAAAGGTAAGAATAGCCATATTGAGAATAATTTGGAAATAAATCTAACTGAAAACTATTATTCTTCTTAACAAAAGCAACAACAAAAACCAAAAACAAAACAAAAAACAGTGTTTGCATCAAAGCAGGAATAAGACTGACTGGATATATTTGTCTGTCACGAGTCCTTTGGACTAATATTCACATCCTTGTTGATTTTATCAACACGTTTTGGATGTTGCGTTCTTCGGCCTTTTTCATCGGAATGCATCGCCCGAAACGTAGAGATAAGACCACCACGGATGAGGATATAGGTCCTAATTACACGCAGAATAATGAAATTGGCAACACTGAGGGATGTAACTAACTTTCCTGTATGGCATCTAAAAATATATTTGACTTTAAAACATTCAATGAAGGAAAACAGTAAAAACAAATCAAAACGTTCCACTTGAAATATTAAAGAAAACGTTCCATATTTCAGAAGATGATCTTACCCCAGCATAATACAAGTAACCATGGCAGCCTGGGCACTTTTGAAGTGAAGACCACAGTCAAGGCGATGGCCATATCTACTCCCTCAGCCAACATGGTGAAGAAGGAAGCAAGGAGGAAATAATGGATTAGGGCAGCAATTGCTGTACAAGCAATCTGAAAAGAAAAATATACACATATCTATATATATGATAATTATAATGACAGTTATTAGTTGAGAACCTATATTTGCCCGGAGCCGGTGTGAACAGTTATTAGTTGAGAACCTATATTCACACCGGCGCCGGGCAAATATAGGTTCTCAACTAATAAATGTTATTATAATTGTTATATTCTGTCAGATATAAAATTATCCATCATTTGATATTATTTCATTTTTTATTAGGAACATATATTTGCTCGGCACCGATTTGACCCGGTTGCGAAACGAGCGGCCTAAATCGTGTAAAGATAAATAAAGAAGCGGGCGTCATGCGTTTCTTTATTTATTTTTACACGATTTAGGCCGGTCGTTTCACAACCGAGTCAAATCGGTACCGAGCAAATATATGTTCCTAATACAAAATGTCTTTGTAATTATCATATTGTGTCGGATATCAATTATCCATTCACTGAACACTTCATATAAATCTATGCAAACTACTTATAGTGCACTACACCTTGATTAGTGCAGATTTTGATGTAGTACGGTCACGGCATTGCTGTACAAATGAATGTAACTAAGTATAAACTGGAAACAAAACCCACACACATTAAGTTATAATAAGACCTTGAACAGTGCGATTAATTAACCGCACTAATCAAGGTCCCAATTTCTGAGATGGGGAATTATCATTATACATTGATTTATTCGGATTCTTGTCTTCAATAATATTCCTGTAATTTTGAACCGAACCCTTTATATAACCCATGTGGTGACCGTGGCAACATTGATCTTGAGTCGTGTCTGTGGCTACCTCACTCTAAAATGACAATGTGTTGTATATGTTCTCGTGGGGAGACAAATACCCCTTACAATGAATAGGGAGGGAAAATTACATAATATCAACTGAGATTTCCAGAGGTATTCTTTTAAAACCATGCCCCGTTAAGATGTTAGAAATCATCAACAAAAACTGTCAATATAGGTTTCTTCAGTTTTTAACTTGATTTGGCTGGCTAGTTAGCTGGATGGCTGACTTGCTGGCTATGTATCGATAACGCGTACATGTTGCAGCAATCGAGCTAGAAGGCTGAAAACATTCACTCCTTGTTATGTCTAGAAAAAACATTTGGTTTCTTTAAATCGCCCTCCACTCAAAATAAGTTGGGTTTTTTTTGGCGGGGGGGGGGTTAATTTGCAATGTCCTTTGGTAGCAAGCCGCGTTGGGACATTGAAAAATAAATATATTTACATGTTCAGCTCTCTAGCTCCATTGGTGTGGTCTGTACGTGCGATACAAACATACATACATAGCCAGCCAGCTAGACCAACTTGAAAACTGAAGAAACCATGTTGACAGTTTTGGTGTAAGGTTTCTAATTAAAGCATGGTATTCGTAATATTACCTTTTCTTTGGTCTCTTCAATCAAAGTCAGGAAAAGCAGATATGCAATGATGAGAGATACACACAGATTCATCAGAAGAATGCTTTGTGTTCTGGTAACATCTTGGGACGTGACATACCTGCAAAATAGAAATAGATTTTTAGATTAGTTTCAGCTTCAATAACATCACTGGCAAATCTGTTTCGGAAGTCATCACAATTATGCTGTGTACACCTCCTTTAATTTAAGGTTGAATATTCAATTGATGCTGGTCATCACTTACATCATCATTTTAAATGTATTTCATACATATTTTGAAAGAAAAACCAATCTAAGAGACTTTTCAGAAGGACTTCCATTTTTATACTACAGAGCATTAAGAGTTCTCTTTTTGACGACAAAATCCCCATGTAGTTGTCACTGAACAAGAAACAACCACTCGTCACCATCACGAGCTTATCCAAAATTAGCTTCATAATTATTCATCAATGTTATTTGTTATGCCCTCAAGACATTCGCCGCCGAAGACGCAGTCTAGTCCTCTTTGCACAGAGAGTCCGAAAATGTCCATGGCAAACCAAGAACTTGTTGCGTTGTTGTTGGTGTTGTTTGTGTTTGTGAATGACGTTAATGATTGGGTTGGCCAAATAGTTCATTCAAAGGCCGATCCCCATCCAAAGATGATGATGCTCTGTGTATGGTGGTATTCGAAGGAAGTCTTCGACTATGAGCTCCTTCCAGAGAGCGAAACAATTGATGCAAACAAGGATTGCTCCCAATTATTCGACCGATTGAAGTCATCAATCGACGAAAAGCTTTTATCCATAGAAATGGCGTAATATTCCATCAGATCCTGTAAACCCCAAATCCTGTATTGTATGTATGCATGTATTTGTATATTGTCGCCGCAGTATACTGTGTGGCAGTTTACAACACGTTTACTTTTACTTAATATATTGAACGAACTTAATGCCTCGGCCAATATAAATAACCAACATCTGTAGAGTTGGTGAATTGCCATTACAACTATTGGTGCCAACATATTTTGATTTTGAAATTCTTAGTCCAGATCCGTGTTTGTTGACGTGACAATAACAAGCCTCTTTTTTCCAGTCGGGGTGAGGGGGGTATATTTCGGGGTGGATAGGGGGATATATTCAGAATCTTAGCTTAAGTTGGGGTTACATAAAATAATTGTACTGCACCATTATCCTTTATTGACTATACGGTTCCAACATTCAAACACCCACATCCTAGATGAGAAGTCCTGATCCATGAGAGGGGGTAAATGCCTTGACGCCCCCACTCCCATCATGGTTATTAGTGCTGCTAGTAAGCATGTTAGTACACTTACGGAAATAAGTTCGTGGTAGGTAGCTGACATCAGGTCATCTCTTGTTATTAGGACAACCTGACAACCTGACAACCTGACGAGCAATTTTCCCGGAAAGCTTCTGGAAATGTGTTTTAAATGCCATCAAATATTGTGATTTGTAAGGCTAATAGTTTAGCTGTTGGATTCTGGGTAAAATCTGGTGTCAACGGGTACATGACACATAATACATTAATGATGTCTGGGCCCAGAAATAAGTGTACACAATTGTACACGATAACTTAGCCTAAGACATGAGAAAATGTTGACCATTTACCGAATGAGATTATCAATATTTTATCTTGATTGACTTGAATGGAAATCTTTTAGCTGAAAGTTGGCGCGAGTGATGTCATGATAAATGGTATAGAGGTGCAAGGCCAAGGGGGTGGGGATTCCGACGACTGGGCATCCCAGGATCTCCATACGCTTCACCCAGGTATGGGCCCTGGTGGAGACGTTCTATTGTCTGTAGAGACAGAACGGAGATAAATGGTAAAGATTTTGCGTTTGATTTTCTTTCGCGGCTTCGGTCTACGATGGCCAGTTTAATGGGCGTGGGAGAACTTCGTTAAATGTGTTTTATATGGTAGTGTTTTATATGGTAGTTTGTTAAAATAGGGTCGACATACACGAGGCATATCATCACGCATTTGGGAAGAGAGAACACTTCCTGTATTCCTTTGTAAAGCGCACTATAGCCGACTGAGTAACCCCACATGAGAATTTGTCCATGCATGTTGCGTAAGGTCTCCTCTGATTGGTGGCCAAGTTACATCAATGCCGTGCAACCGGTTCTCGAGATATTCAAAATGGCTGCACACTTTCCAGGCAGACCTCGTATACACAGCTTTTTAATCCAAATAGATAATCTTTCATGTTTGTAAAGGATTAAGATATCAAAAAAGATGAGGAGAGGAATTACTTACTTCCAACAGATCCCATAGATAATCATTGTAACGATGAGAGCAACAATTGAAATACTGCAGCCAATGTCTGTGATGATTCCGAGGACTTTTCTTTTTTTATGTGCCTGGAAGAAAACATTACAATTATACAAATGTAATACGATTGAGAGAAATTGTTGCTTTACATTTTATAAAATGTATATCCTTATTTCTTGTGAAAGTCTAATTATTTCTACTAGCTAGACCCGTGGAAGTTCTACGGGAGTTTACAACTAAGATATCGTCATTACTCTTGCATATACATTTCTACAATTAAATTATATCATTTTGTTAAAGTAATTTATTATCTCTAGAATTCATCTATATTAACTATAATAGCATGCAAAGGCAAATGAAACTAATATATGTTGTTGTTGTTGTTGTTGTTGTTTTTGTTGTTGTAGTAAAAAGAAAATACTAAAAAAGAAGTGGAGCTTGGTCGGATATGGCACAGGAGAAGATAGCAGATCTGATATATTAGATGCATGAAAGAGCAAAAACTTCAAAATCAGCTAATAGCAAGTTGACTACATTACTTGTTTGGATCGCTGAATAAAGGCTATTGCTTGAAAATAGAGGTTGTCTTTTTACTTGTGTCATGGATCTGTATACATTATCATGAAGAGCGATCTACTTACCGTGGGTTTCATCAATATTGCAAAATTCGTTAGATGGTCACAGCTACAAACAGTGTGAGTAGAATTTGATTCCACTACTTGACATCCGCTGGTTGACCAATAACCACCCAGTTCCGGACTGACCGACGGAGAGAGGGAGAGAGAGAGAGAGAGAGAGAGACATGGATTATTGTAAGTTAACAATACAGATTTTTATACAACTCCTGTTATCAACAAGAATTTGTAAACTTAAACATGCTGTGATAATGACGAGCATGTAGCTCCCGGAAGTAACCAGTAAGTCAATTAGTGTTTGTATATGTCTGTTCTTAAATGACAGAGAAAATACTCACTTTTTATCGAAATCCCAGAAATTACAAGAGGGTTTATCGAGTTCCTGTCAATAAAAAAGATTATTTTTTAGATTTTTAAAGATTATTTTTTAGATGTTTTAAGATTATTTTTTTAGATTTTTTAAGATTATTTTTAAAGATTATTTTTAAGATTATTTTTAAGATTATTTTTTAAGATTATTTTTTAAGATTATTATTTAGATTTTTCAGGGTTTCTCAGATATAGTGTGCCCTCACAGCTCCGACACCCTCCCCGCGCACATAGTCACCTAATTTATTACTTCATATCTACTTAAAACTTCAAAAATGATAGTCACTGCCTCTCTGCTAAACATTCAGCACAATGACTAGGATTGAGGCTAAGGGGTTACGGCCAAAATCACGTTGGATACGTGGATGAGTTAAGCAACGTCGAGCCTGGCCAGTACCTAGATGGGTGACCATTGGTGAATACCAGGTGCCGTAAGCAGAACGAAGCTTTGACAGGCCTGGCACGCCGGAAGTGGGTCTTACTAGCAATTTCCCGTGTGCACCTCATCCCACGACACCCTCGATGAAGGCAGAAGTGGAGAACGATCATACATATCATATATACGAATTAATGCGGCTTATGTTTCTTGGGTGCCATCTGTATAGAACGATTTCATTCATATAAAGCCATGAACAACAAAAAGAAGAAAATAAACAGTTCATCCCCTCTCCCCTTCAGGTAGAATAGCGATTATAGAGCCCACATATTTTGAGAAAGGGGAAACCATATGAGAATGTATATGCAGTCTATTTGGGGCCCACTAGAACCGTTTTGCCTCTTAAGAGACAACTCCCAATGGAGTATGGAGGCCGGTGATGAAGTCCCGGTTTCTGTTGCATGCGTCAGCTTAGTTAGAAGGGATACCTCCACCCTAAGGGATACCTCCACCCTAATCACACAGCTTAGAGTGTACTCAATTAGCTACAGAGTGCACAGGGAAATTTGATGAAGAGTTGTCCACACACTTTGCTCATACCGAGAATCGAACACAGGACCTTCTGCGTGTGAGGCAGGCATGCTATGCATTGCACTATCCCAGCAGACGCTTTAGGCACTGGGTAAAGTGATTAAAACAAAAAAGAAAAATCGACCATTGTAAAATAATATAACGGTTTTTAGGAAAAAACAATGGGTTAGTTTTAAGGAGAAAGAATCCATATTGTAAAAGGCGATCTTACCGTAGACACATGCGTAAAACTGAGGATTATGTTTTCTATCAGATTTTCTAATTTTTTTCCTAAGGAAATTGCCACAATATGGGAATTTACAGTTCTGCTCGTGTTTCTGTAAAGGAACAAATATATACTGGATTTAGAATAGAATACATGTATCAAATTTTAGATCACAAATTAAGTTTGAATTAAGGAAGTGCCCGTTTCAAAGGTGCATGTTTGGAAGGGGACGGACTTTATGACGTGTGGAGCAGCTTGCCATAATTGAAATGCAAAATAATTTCCTGTCTGTCGTACGAAACTACGGCTTCGAAGAATTTCGGTTACTTCTTTTCAGTGTTGCCAATTTAGATATTGTATATATGTAACGGACTCATACGTATTTTGTACCCACGCATGCGGTCAGCGAGTGAAATCCACTTGACTCAATTTCATTTGGAACAAACCAGAGTTTTGTTCCGAGAAAACAATTTTCAGGACATGAGAAATTCGTTCTTGATTAGAACATAATATGCTTTGCAGACATGAAGTCTACAAAATCATGTTTCTTCTTCTTCTTCACACACCACATCCCATCTTGGATACTTGATGATACACAGTTCAACACACCTCAATTTTGACCAGTCACACTCCACCACTCATCTCTTACTATAAGAAGACCCAGCTATCTTAATCTTTGTTCAGTCCATATTTGTTTGCCTAAACGAATCTATGACTGCTCCAACTTTCAATTACGTACGTACGCATGCATACACATGCATACATACACACACACACACACTCTTTTCTAACATCTTCAACAAACTACAGACACTTTTACTATGTAGAATATGAACACTTTAAAATACATTCCATCCTTCTTCTCTGCTAAGAACTATTTTTTTGTTATTACGTTCTGTAATAAATATACTTATTATCCTTGCAGAGTATTTTGTATTTCTTTATTCACGTTGATTTGTTTTACATGTGGAAACAGCATTCCTTGCACATGCATGTAATTTCATTTCCTTTTACTACTGCAGAATAGACATTACCCTTTTTCTTTCGTTAGTCTCATCAGCACGCTAGGTTGCTATCGACAATCAAACTATTATTTTGTTTACACTGTTAGAGATTACTAGGCCGCTATGCTATTACCATTGTTATTGTTTTTACCATAACCTTTTAATGGAGTCAGATAGATTTTTTAATAGGAGCTAGTTAGTTTACTATTATGACTTACTTTCATCTACATTAGCAGCCTTATTTACATGTCTACATTTAGATAATTCCTAATTTTCCAAGCAAGCGAAGCGAAGCTTGGGCATTGATCTAGACCCATACTTTTCTATATTATTTTGACGTCCGTTACAAGTCTATGCACACCTAAACCATAGAAGTAAATTTTAAAAGAATAGTCATGCAAATATAACACAACCCAACGGATAACATAGGCTGCCGAAAAAAGCAGGATTACCCCCAGGTTGTTAAAAAAACAGTTAAAAAAACATAAAAACTGAATTCATTTCATGACCATTCAACTACTATAGTCAAACGTTATTTCCAGTGTCGCAAATCTATATGCTTTTCATCTAAATCTATTCTTTTCTTTTTGATTCTCATCTAAATCTAGATGTAAAAGTTTGAACGAATACTATTCCAGGAGTAGGTGACAAGATCACAACTACTCCATAAATAATTTTCAGATTATGTCTACTTTGCATTTTCTATTTTTTGTATGTGTTCATTTGTTATTCAATTCAATAGATAATTTTTTCTTCACAATTGTCACTTTTCCAAAAGTAATTGAGGTCTTATGAAAGCATAATTTGTTTCCCTGAATCAAGTCGAAAAAGGTTTTAGCTGGGGGAGGGTGGTGTTATTTACAATGTAACTGTAATCGTAAACTGGACTGTTAATAACACAGACTTGCCCAGGAATGCGCGCACCACGAAACACTCACTCCTGAGCAGATCCCCGCAAACTTCCCGGCTGAACCGATGGGCACATTCGGGCAGCCCCACGTGCACCACCCCTCCACTAAAAACCTTAATGAAAGCACAACAAAATACTTGAACTGATTGGATTTGTACAAACACGGAAGTTAACGAAATGAACAAGAGGAAATAACTGAATACTTCGAAGCATCACTTCCGTACAGTAGACGGAAAGTAACGGTTCAGTTTATCATTACAGTTACATTGTAAATAGAGCCCCTTGCTAAAACCTTATTTATGTTTCTAAAAACTGACCAATTTCTTGAGGGTTCTAGGGTCTAATCTAACTTCAATTGAAGACATATCTGTCAGTGTGTATGCACTGTGATTACTCTACACCTGGACATTGTACATTCGCCAGATATATTATTCAGCAGGGCAGTCGAATTTGAAGTATTTTCGATCAGCTGTTTTGGAGATATCTAATAAAAAATAAATAAAATTTAAAGATTATAGATATTTCTTCATAGTTTCTATAAATAAAGATCATAGATATTTCTTCATAGTTTCTATAAATTATCACCCTTGACTTCCGCTCTTTAGCATTATCTAAATTTAAATATAACATATATAAAGTGGGAACACTGAAAAGAAGTAACCGACATAATTATGTCGTAGTTTCATACGACGGACGGAATATTATTTAAATGACAATTGTTGCAGGCTGTTCCACACACCATGTAGTCCTGCTCCTTCCAAACATGCATCTTTGGAACGGGCACTTCCCTAGTGGAATAAAATGAATTTTAACCATGAATTTGTAATATAGTAATTTAGGTGACTATTTCGTGTATTATTTTGCATTCTTTTGTTTCGAATCGTCATAACTTTTCACCATTGTCGAAATTGACTATGGGTCCACAAATGGCCAAAGAT
>VCCN01006809.1:613246-625952 GCA_006491835.1 Architeuthis dux | reverse complement strand
TGACTACTTTTTACCTTCATCTTAATTTTATTAGTTGCCTTTCATCGCAACTTTTTTTTTCTCAGGCCGATTATCCTCCGGCAGTGAGTAAATAGGGTTGATCGGAAAATAAAGAATAAACCTCGGGTGAGATTCTAACCCACATCCCCGTAGCCAGGGGAAACACCGTTTAGCCCGGCCTGCTTTACTAATTCAGCCACCAATACTTCAACTGGAAACAGAAGCTCATTCAATCAAAACAAATCCTGGATCCGCCCCAAAATTCAATTAATTCTTCCTTAGCCTTTGGCTCACCCCTCCACCAAATGTCATTGAAAGCTTTTGGGGACAGAGACAGACACAAGTGAATACATATACCTCACCCAACTACTTTTTTGGACGGCACATAATATGCATGGAAAAATACCCGCTTATTTGTGTCTTGATTGGACTGTTCTCAAATAAGAAGGACTCATGAAATAGCGGGAATCGAACCCGCGACCATATGTGTGTGAGGCAGACGTGCTAAGTATTACACCATCTGAGGCTTACATAAAGCAGATAAAGTGTGATTTCCATCTTCAGGAGATAAAGCTGCTAACCTCATTTTCTATTTTGCTGAACGAACAGTAACCTTTTGTTTTGAGAGCAGTTTTAAGGGTTTTAAGGTTCTATTTAAAATAAAGGCGTTGATGTCAATGATGGAAGGTTGCCACCAGAAATATCGGATCCCACGTGTCTCGAATGATATTTTCTGGAAAGGCACCGAGTCCGTAACGTCATGTAAAAGTTAAGCAAACAAAGATGGTGCCTATACATGCAAATAGGAATAAAAGACAAAGTCAAATAATTGTGGACATTCATAACAAGCATTTAACGGCAATTATGACCTTTCCCGTTTCTAAATGTCCACCACTCTTAATGCCAAATAAACAACGATGCATAGATATACATGGGTACATACGTTTATGGCACTGTAGACAAGAACATCAAAGTTGCTGTAAGAAAATAGCGTTAAGGGCTCGAGCAAAACAAAATAGAAAAAGGGAAAACGCGTGATAACAGTGCTATATTGGCTGCCTTTCTTGGCAGAGAGATATTTGAATTGGGTAGTTTTGGAAGGCATGGTTCCAGCATACCAAAATGTTACCAGAAACAGTAATTCAGGGAGAAAAAAAAGAAATATGCACTGAAGCTCTCAAGGCCAAATAATCGACGAAAGTGTCCAGTTGAGAGAGTAGAAAAGAAACGGAGTCTCGCGCCAGCAGCAAAAATGATATGGCGACGCTATGTGAGTCACGGTCGAAAATGTACAATAGCAAAATGTTAGCGGTTGTCAAAATGGCGTCTGAAGACCATTTGAGCAAAAACGACAGCACGTGTTTGCTTTTATAGGCTTATGGGCCTAAAGTAAGTGACTTCGCAACATTTGAAAAATCTGGGCGTTATTTTGCTCAACAGAATTTCTGTGCACCACGTGGTTGTAGTAATTCTATGTCCCACGTTGACCGTACTTTGTTGCTAGACTAACCGTAAATAATTGTGGGCACTACAACTAGTTATAGGAATTAAGGTCCTATTTAAAATAAAGGCATTGATGTTAAGATGTTATAGTTACCAGGAAATATTGGTTCACACGTGGGTGAAATCTACATTCCCCGGTAGGCGACTTCAGATGTAAAACAAAGGAACAAAGATGGTGTATATACACGCAGATTGGAATAAAGACAAAGGCAAAGAAAAACATGACACACATTGGCAATCCCTGTAATAACGCATCAGGTCGGCCATCTTTTTTAAATCGGACATTCTGAATGGCTAAAAGTGGCTAAATTATTTTTTAAATGGCCAAAACTTGGTAGATTTAAAATTTAAAATTGCAGACAATTTCGAACAAATAGGAGACTTTACTTCTTATTTACATTAGTTCTTGTGGAGAAACTCTGGCAGAAATGACAAAGAAAAATTATTTGATCATTTTTTTATCTTAATTTCAATTATATATTCTTTTTAGTTTTACAAATATGAAAAAAATATTTAATTGTGTAGTGTTGTTAATTGCAACCCCAACCCTAAACACTAACACTACATTATATCCTTTGTAATTGGATTTAATAACATACAGTTTTATTTGAAAACAGAATCAGCAAAGAAAGATCTAGCCACTTTTCGGCGTTCAAACTGACCGATTAAAGAATCAGCCGACGCCCTGGTGGGTTATTGCAAGGATTGCCTAAACATTTAATGACAAATCAGCAACGATTCAAAATTTCTAATCCATACGTTTAGAATAGAAAAATAAAAATAGCTCAATCTTTATTATTATTGGTAAAGTATTGTAACATACCAGTTTTTTTTATTAGATTTGACTAGTTTTTACCTTCATCCTAATTTTTGTTGTTTTTATACAACTTATTAATTCGCACCGAAAAACAGCGCAATCGGAAATATAAGAGTAACCATTCGCTGAGAATCGAACTCACGCCCTCATTGCCAGAGGGAGACTAGTTTATGCTAAGATGCATTTACCAATCGGCCACGAAGATTTCATGGATTAGCAGAAGCTGATTTACAAACTCACTCCCTAGAACCGACTCTGCGCCATAATATTGTTATGTTACAATACTTCATCCAATAATAAAGATTGATTTATAAAAAAGACTACTAGGTCACATATTTAAAACCACATAAATAGTGGCTGAGTGAGTGAGTTTATAAGTGTAAATCAGCTTCTGCTAATCCATGAAGTCTTCATGGCCGATTGGTAAAAGCAGCACGGTATAAACTAGTCTCCCTCTGGCAATGTGTTCTCACCGAAGGCTTACTCTTTATTTGCGATTGCGCTGTTATTCGTTGCTATAGAAACGGTGGCCCGAATTAATAAGTTGTATAAAAACAACTAAAATTAGGATGAAGGTAAAACTAGTCAAACATTAATAACAAAAAAGTGGTATAAAAATAGCTGTAATAAAAAAGGAAAGTTAAAAATAATAGTTAATTATGTTCGAGCAATAAATAATAGAGACAAGTCTGGCTGCTGTGGGGTCAAACACCAGTCGTAGACATTAGCAAAAACAGAAATTCGGGAGACAAAGAAAAGAGGAAAATACACAAGCTGCCAGGGGGAGGATACCGCATTTAAGTATTCGCCGTAAGCGTGTATTGACAGAATGGCAGAATGGCCATATTTGTGACGGTCAAACCTGGATGCTAGCAAAATGCTAGCTGGTGTCAGCATGGTTCTAAAAAACAGATTGAGCAAAGTCAACATCACACGTTTGCTTTTATAGGACTAATGGTCTACAGGAAGTGATGTCACATGATTTGAAAAGTCTGGACGCCGAGTTGCTCAACAGAATCTTTAAGTTTTGCGCACCACGTGGTTGCAGTAATTTTAATGTCACACGTGTTGGTCGGTAAACAACTATGGGTTGCTTCCCTTGCATTGTGAATATATACTAATGAATAACAATGAGTTAGTCCCCGTTGTATGTTCTTGTTTTGTAAGTGGCCTCTTTTTGTGTTGATTATTTTTCGATACTGAGGCGGCCCATTTGTCTCTTTGTGATAAACCCTTTCAACATGATACACGCGTGTCTGTCATCTCCGTTCGTACAACCAGCACGTGGACCATACGTTTTTGCTAGACTGACCGTAAATAATGTGTGGTACTACACAGCTAATACAGTCAAAGAGAACGTCGTTTTGTCAAATAAAGATCATTTACTGCCAATAACATTTGTTTTAAAGTTAGAGCACAGCTTTCCAAACTGTGTGACGTGACACTTTAGTGTGTCACCGATCATCACTAGGCGGGTCGCGAATTTAAGTATAATTTTGTTTATCTTTGAAAAGATACTTCCCCATAGTCAGTTGAACTACTGGGATGACATTATATATCTGTCTTGGCTAACAAAATTTAAGTAATGTGTCACAAAGATATTATTTTTAAAAACTGTGTCGCCAATGCAAAATGTTTGGAAAGCTCTGATTTAGAGAATTCTAAACCTAATATATTAGGACATACATTTGATAAGTAATTCAACGAACAAATATATTCCGTAGCTTGAAACAAAAACACAAAAAAAGCTTACCTCCAAATTTATCTTTTAAAATCTTTGAAGGAATAAATACTTCGCCTTTTCTAGCCCAGTCTCGCTGGGTATTATTTGCGGCTGGAAATTGGATATCTTTGTCCACGTCAACTATCTTGATTTCAAGTACTGAAAAAGGAAAGAAAAACAGGTCTGGTTAGTCACACAATAGAAACCGTCACTTAACCAACATCTTTTGGCTGCATGCTGTGTTGGGGGTAATCAATTAATAAATAGGAAAAAAGGGATGATCAATGAATAAATTAATCCCCGCTTTGTTGGGTAGTGGTCACTAAAAAAAGTCTGAATTTTCAAAGAAATAAACGTGAATGCTGCTAAGGGATCAATTTGGCATAAACTTACATTGAAAATTGAAGCCCCCACTAAAAACATATTTAGAGTTGACTGAAACTACTACTATATATATATATTTAAAAAAAAAATTATAATTGTAAAGACATTTATTAGTTGAGAAAACAGATTTGCCTGGCGCCGTTGTGAACGACTGCTAAACGAGCGGCTTAAAAGGTAAATAAAGACATGAGCTCCGTGCGGGGATCGAATCCGCTTCCACCTTGGAATCAACCTTATACGCAGGTTCTGCTCTATCGATTGATTTAACGAAGTTCGCATAGTAGGCAGGAGTCCTTTGATCCTACAATTTGCACCTCCCAAATAGCTCAAGGATAGTAGCTGCCGACTACACTCATCAACTCATTAGTATCTTGACTACAAGTTACTAACTTAAAATGAAGATGGAATGTTTAACAAGCCCCCATAAGAATTTACAAAGTTAAAAAATACTTTTTTCTTTACCCCACCCCTCCAAAAAAACGAATATGAACCTGATGAGGCTCCCAAAAGAGCTGAAACACGTGTAATAAATAATAATTCTCAATACAATCACGGAATTCCCCTTGTTTAAATATCCATCTTCTTCTCGTTGGATCTACCTAACTTTTTGCTATGTATATATCATCATCAGCAGCAGAAGCAGCAGCTGTTATAGGTCCACTGCCTTTCCCATGTCCTTCCATTACGACCTAGATTGTGCTAACCTCTGCCACGTCTTACCGGCCACATAGCAAGAAGAAATGACAATAGATGGGGGAAAAGACTAACCGACTGGTGCCCATGGGACAGTAAACGAAGTAGGAAAAGACCAGACACAAGATGGAGGGACGAGATAGAAAAGTTTGCCGATAAGACTTGACAGAGGCTAGCACAAGATAGGTTGTCATGGAAGGAGATGGGAAAGGCCTTTGTCCAGCAGTGGGACTTAACGGCTGATGATGATATGAAGCTAAGTATTCAACATTTTACTAGAACATCTAAGGACTGTGGAATTAATTCTTAATGGGGCATATCATCATCAGTAGTTAAGTCCCATTGCTGGACAAAGGCCTTTCCCATCTCCTTCCAGTTCAGTTTAGTAAGTAAAAATAAGGTGACTTTTTAAGATTTTCGACATTAACTTTACTGAACAGCATATTGTGTACCGTTTTGTTCCACCATTTTCTGCCTTCTGCCAGTAAACTTCATAATTCCATCCTCCCATAGCTATTGATCTTTCTCAGCAAAGAACTGCTCTAGGTTTCTTTCGCAGCTTTAATTTATTTTTAAAACATTATTTTCGTTTAGAGAATTCGGTAAAGAACAGAATAAATGGTAATTCGAAGGTGTAATATCTACTGAAAACGGTAAAGTAAAACTTGCCAGCCACGCTGTAACAATTTCCCTTCCATAGAAATTCAAATAATATTAATACACATTTTATGTATCCCTTCTAATTGGGCAATAATTATATTCGATTGTAGACCAAATGTGTGCAACTCCGTCTCTCGACGGTGCAAATTATGTCTTGCTTGGGAGTGTGACCTTTTGAACCCTTAAAATAAAGTGTCATTCAAGCATAAACCCCAGCTATGGGTAAAACTGAAGAGTGAAGTGAGTGACGTCTATTTCAGAACGTTATCAGTTCAGAACGTTACCAGTTCAAAACGTTACTATTTCGGAACGTTACTATTTCAGAACGTTACTATTGCGAACATTACCAGTTCAGAATGTTACCATTTTAGAACGTTACTATTTTAGAACGTTACTATTTCAGAACGTTACCAGTTCAGAATTTTACCATTTTAGAACGTTACTATTTTAGAACGTTACCATTTCAGAACGTTACCAGTTCAGAATTTTACCATTTTAGAACGTTACTATTTCAGAACGTTACCAGTTTAGAACGTTATCATTTTAGAATGTTACCATTTTAGATCGTTACCATTTCATAGTGTTACCATTTTAGAATGTTACCAGTTCAGAACGTTACTATTTCAGAACGTTACCATTTTAGATAGTTACCATTTTAGAATGTTACCATTTTAGAACGTTACGACTTACCAAGATTATCTGCTGTGATGGATACAGATCCGTTGATTTTTTGTGCAGCAATATTTCCAAAATCTTCCATTTTTTTCAAAATCGAAGCCGGTGTCAATTGTTTCTGATTCGAAAAGAGAAAAAAAAGCTTTAATGTAGTCTAAAGCTCTGACGTAACGTATTGTGTCAAAACTGGAGTTGACTTTATTTTTCTACCGTAACAACAACAAGAACAACAAGAACAATCCTCACCAATATTAGGGGTGTAAACCGATATGTAAAATTCACATCCCCTACCGTGGTTTGGACTCACGACCAACTGATTGCCAGGACGCTTTTTTACTGACTCAGCTAAATTGACAAGTCTTAAATGTTAACGAAAATTTATCATACAGATATGCACGGTTCTATTTCATTCTAATAAATAAATACATTTATACAAAAAAAATATATATATATTTTATAATGTTTTTATTTATTATATATACAATACAGAATTTGCTGTAATCATCTTCAGTCGGAATAGAAGTAGGGGCGGAGTTTGACCCTGCAGCAGCCAGGCTTGTTGTGTTACGAACTATTCCGACTAGCATCCTTATCTTGTCTACAGCTGAGACTTTATGTTCACTTCACACTAATGTCCTTGGGAAAGGCATGATTCCACATCTTCTCCTCCAGCTATGGGTAAATAGTATGGCTGACTGGGCTCTCTAGCCTCCAGCCTGAAGAGGGATGGGCTACGTCAGGCTATCTCGCCCTTGACACATCTCGATTTATTGTGCGCATCTGTTTCAAGCAAGATGTGTCCTATGTAATCAGAAATGCCTAAGTTTGGGGTCTGGGAACGCTAAATCTTTTCTCATATAAATCAATAGTAATTTCTGTGTAAATCTTTCAATGTAAAAGAGAAGATTTCTGAACGGTACGTACTTTGTCTTCTAACTTTGCCCACGAAGCTTTCGTGTTTTTGCCTGCCAAGTTACTGACAATTTCAACGAAACCCTGAAAAAAAGAAAGAAAAATAAATACAGAAAAAGAATTTATGTTCAAAAGTTCCCAGCGCCAGCTCCTACACACTTTTTTGGGAAATCTTAGAAGCGTATGTAAAGTTTATTCTTTATTGTTACTCTTTAAGAACTCTGTGTCGAAAAAAATGATACTTTTACTTTACTTTGGTGAAAATCATGGTTGAATATAAAATGCACATTTGACGCTGCATACTCTTCATATTTAATTTTAAGTTAAGCGATGAAACACTGAAGCGTATGGTAATGATGCAGTAGGTGCAAGCACATGTTGGGAATGATTTCAAAGTTAAAAAAGGGAGATTCTCCTCAAAACTTGAAAACTGAAGAATACGTGTCAATGAAATGTTATAAAAACAACAAAGATGAGGATATTAATCCGATTTACTTCAGACAAACACACAAAGAATGTTGAAATACTGGAATAGTTTACCAACATATGTAATAAATAGTACAAGTATACAAAATTTTACGAATAACTTAGACAAATTTAGATCATCTAGGATAGAAAATAAATTAATATGGCAATTCTGGGAGTTATCAGCTGAAATATATAGAAGAGTTTAGGAGAAAGAAATGTGCCCGGTACTGATAAGCTTGTAATTTGTTTCCATTTTTTTTATCAATTGAATGAATGTGTATTTTAATGTTGATTACGTATTTTTAATATAAATTGTATAATTGTAATAAATACATATATCCCAGAATTCTCTTTTGGCTCGTGAAAGGAGGCGATCCAGTGGAGCCGGAAGCAATTTGCGGGCAACTTTTCAGAAAGGGCATTTTACAACATATATTTTATTTTATTGATTCAGTATGTCTTACACTTTCTTTTTATCATAGAGGGCACACAGCTGCCCCTGCTGACCCCGTGCCAAGAAAGCAGGGGGAAGCTGCCTCCGTGGTTCCGACGCTCCTGGGCGATCAATAGAAAGGATATCACTCGTGTGATTAAGGTTAGGGTTTAGGGTTAGCGTACCTTGACTTCTTTCTTGCTCACTTCAACTAAGTTTTCTGTGATGTCAGAAGCAATGCCGAGAGCGTTTATGGTTTCACTTATGTCTTTGGCTTCCAGAGATCCTTTAGTCGCGTTGGCCAGCTGATCAACCGCAGCACCAAAATTGCCTCCGATGCTTTCACTAATTCTGGTAAGCTTTAAGAAAGAAAAGATGAAAATATAGCGTATATACTTGCGTATAAGTCGATGTTTTACAACCAAATGTTATAGTCAAGTTCAAGGGTGATACGGAATCGACTTATAAATAGAACATTTATTTTAGTGTGAAAAACAAAAGTATACAAATTATATACACAAGCACACATCATAACCATCATATTTACACAATATCTAGGGCCTTAAACCTTTGTTGTTGTGTATCATAATCCTTACTAAAATCATTTACATCTGATAGCACTACATATTACGGTAATCTATTCCATAGTCCCACCACTCTATTGCTAAAAAAGGATATTTTGATATTCAGTCTACTTCCATTTACTTCTACCGTATATGTGTGACCACTCAGTCCCTTGTAACCCCTTCTAGTAAAACATACATTAGGGTCTACTGATTCTGAACGACGCATAATCTTAAACATTTCTATTGAGCCTCCCCGATTCCTCCTATTTTCTAACGATAGGTAATAGTTTCGATGAAAAGGGTTATATATTCATGTATCAGTCGATGTTTTAAGATAAAGTTTTGAAGCGAAAGTGAACGTCAGAACTGGTCAAGATGGACCATCGATTTATACATAAATAATAGTTTCGATTGAAATCCGTGGCCATTGAGAAACGCTTGGAGCATCATTTAGTTTCGGACATTCAAATATTGTTATCACATCTTGCATAAGTATTGTCCGGGATGTAAGACGTATCCGTTTCCTCTGTCAAAAGTAACACAAGTATTGTTCGGGATGTAAGACGTATCCGTTTCCTCTGTCAAAAGTAACACAAGTATTGTCCGGGATGTAAGACGTATCCGTTTCCTCTGTCAAAAGTAACACAAGTATTGTCCGGGCTGTAAGACGTATCCGTTTCCTCTGTCAAAAGTAGCCCAATATTACAAATTGTTGAGAACGCCGATATTATTGAGAGGAGACCGACACTGAAAGTAGTGGTTTAAAAACACTGCGTCTTATAGGCCATTAATACAGTAAAGGTAGACCCCGGTATTCGAAAGTTCACTATGCGACACTTTTTCGATTTTACGAAAAAAAAAGGCGAAAAGCGAAAATAGCGTTCAACGTTTGTTTTGTCTTTTATTCGCGGGTTCACTGCAGCTTAAGGTCTATTAAGTTACGACCCCCCTTACTTCTGGAGGGCTGAAACGTTATTTAGGGCTTACATGTTCAGTACCCCTTTTTCGGATTTTGGAATATTTATATATACACAATGAGATATCACACTTACATCTCTGTCCAGTTTCTCCAAAAGCTTGATTTTCTGTGCTATAGATAAGCATAAACACTGTCTCTATTTCTTATCACTGTTATTCATAGGGGTATGTGCAGCGTTTTCACATTAACGCTATTTTTGTAAAGATGAGAGAATAAGCAAAGAATACAATGAAAAATGCATGTAGGTGGTTTGTTGTTGACAATAATTTGTTTTGAGTGAGACTTGTTTCGTCTTTCACCGTTTGTGGTGTAAATATAGTTGTACGTTTCTAAAGTGTTGCACAAAGACATCCAATATTTTACTGTAGTCAGAATGAGTTAAATGCCTTGGAAATCGGCCTCCTCTCTTGTCTTTGAATCATACTACAGTTAGATCAGGTGTGGATCTTCCCACTTGTGACGTCTTGCAAAGGTATCGGATTTTCGAACATTTCGGTTTTCGGAGTTTCGGATAAGGTGTACTCAATTTGTAACTTCTATTTAAAACTTGTTACAGCCCCAAACTAATCTTTACTTTGTAAAGTGTATTTGTTGGGAATTTACAATTGACATTTTACGCCTCCCGTCTCTTAAAAGACAACTCCCAATGGAGTATGGAGGCCGGTGACGAAAAGGCTGGTTTCTGTTGCATGCGTCAGCTTAGTGATCCTTGCAAGTTAAGGTGTCCCGTCGCTTAAGAGCCAACTCCCAATGGTGTATGGAGGCCGGTGACGAACAGGCCGGTTTCTGTTGCATGCGTCATCTTAGTGATCCTTGCAAGGTGAAGTGTCCCGTCTCTTAAAAGACAACTCCCAATGGAGTATGGAGGCCGGTGACGAACATGCCGGTTTCTGTTGCATGCGTCAGCTTAGTGATCCTTACAAGGTAAGGTGTCCCGTCGCTTAAGAGCCAACTCCCAATGGAGTATGGAGGCCGGTGACGAACAGGCCGGTTTCTGTTGTATGCTTCATCTTAGTGATCCTTGCAAGGTGAAGTGTCCAGTCTCTTAAAAAACAACTCCCAATGGAGTATGGAGGCCGGTGATGAACAGGCCGGTTTCTGTTGTATGCGTCATCTTAGTGATCCTTGCAAGGTAAAGTGTCCCGTCTCTTAAGAGACAACTCCCAATAGTGTATGGAGGCCGGTGACGAACAGGCCGGTTCCTGTTGCATGCGTCAGCTTAGTGATACTTGGAAGTCTCAAGTCCGGCCGAGACCAGGACTTCCTACAAGTGTGTGTGACCACCTCCTTGGCAGGATGCAAGTCCATCAAAGGTATACCTCCAACCTAATCAGACAGCTTAGAGTGTACTCTATTAACTGCTGAGTGAACGTGTCCTAATGAAGAATTTTCGATACTATTCGTTCATACCGGAAATCAAACCCGGGACACTCTGTGTGTGAGGCAGACGTGCTAACCATTACACTATCCGAGCGAATGTTTAAATGAACATAATATTATTCTGCGTGTCCCTATCTGCGTTCGAATGTTACGTTTTCAATGATAACGCCAGGGTAAGGTTAGGTAATTTAATAAGAGCGTAGGAAGAGAGAGGACAGAAGTTCAATTAGGAGGGCGGAAAGAGCGAGGGCAGAAACGAAAATTTGGTACGTTAATAAGATGGTAGGAAAGGAATGGGTAGAAAAGAAAGTTATGTAGTTTACTGAGAGGGTAGGAAGATTTTAGCATATCAAACTAATCCATGTTTGTACAATATATAGATTAAAAACCTTGACAGGCAACGAAGATTGGAAGGGATAAGGGAGAGAATGAGGATATAGGCAAAAAACACGTGTCCAGCCAGGACCGGATTTATAGGGCGCAAAAGTGGAAATTGCCCTGGGCCCCCCTCTATACAAAATATAATAATCACAAAAATGTTGAGTCAGCCATTGTTATCTATGGAAACTAAAGAGTACATAGCAGCATATCTATGTTCTTTGCAATTTGTCTTACCTACAAATCTACTTGGAGTTTTACTGGCCTGTATTTACATGTAGAGATTTATTTATTTCAGATATAAAACTCAGTTAACCTTTCTATGTATGTATAACTTGTCAGTTCCAATCACATGCAATAAACGGACTTTGATGTGTAAATTGTGTGACTTGCCGTGTATTTTAATTTCTGTCTTTGAGGGGCTCCGAAACTGAAGTGCCCCGGGCCTCCAGCGTCTAAAATCGACCCTGGGTCCAGCTAGTCATAATATACAGGATTTTAGTTTAAGATTTTCGTTACGTAGGCAACTAAGCAGGAACACAGTCCGCTCGGATCTTTAACTTCAGTAATTGTTATTTCACAGTGGAAGATCAATTACTCACCACAGCTTTTGCATCCAAGATTGACTTCTTGACACAGTTGGAATAGTCTGGAACTTCTTCCCACTTTCCATTTAAGGAGCAGAATCTGCTGACAGTTCCTTTTAGAGAAAAGAAAATTTCTAAAAATATTAACATAAACAATATTTCAGTGCACACCTTTAATTGAAAATGTAAAAACTATTTAGCATTTCACCTGTAGACCAAGTGTTCTGGTTGGACTGTTAATATAACCTAAATATTCCTCATGCTTTTTTTTCTCTCATTTAGTTAGTTATTCATCAAGCTATTCGTGAATTAATGCTTTTATTGGGAGACGTTGTACACACCTACTGAAGCTAATTGCCTTCTGCTTAAATTTAATAATTTCAGTTTTTGATTGTCTTTTTTACATATATGTAACAATTATTAAAATAAATAAGTTTGTTGCTACTTGTAATATTTTGGGGGAGCTGGACAGAAGAATATCTTTTACGGTAGTTTTATTAAATAAAGACTTTTTTCTTCTTCTTCTTCTTCTTCTTCTTCTTCTTCTT
>VCCN01006809.1:593885-607233 GCA_006491835.1 Architeuthis dux | reverse complement strand
TGTTGTTTAATAGACTCTAAATTACAAAGGAAAAAAAGAAAAAAACTGGCTTGTAATATAATGTACTACCACGAGAAATGCAAACAGTTCTGTGTAATAGTAGTTCTAGTATTGGTCTCAACGCACAGAGAGAGTAGTGGGTACAGACGTCAGTAGAAACACTATCTTGATAGCGTGAAAGGGGTGGTCGCTATTAATCTAACCGCGTTAAGCGAAACTCGTGTTAAACAAAACCAGTTAATTAAGAGATAACTGTATCTGTCCATAATAAGTATCAACCTAAAGTCCTCTTATGAATGAAGGCTAAGCATGTATTGCAACATTAATAATGATTTATTAAAACAAATAAAACAAATGATTGCATGTGCGTATGTGTATGTGTATACGTGTTTGCATATGTGGTATGTGTGAGTGTGTGTGAACGTGTTCAGTTGAGTATGTAGCATGTGTCTATATATGTATGAATTGGCCCTTTTTGCATTGGAATTTTTGTTCTTTGGACGTTTTGATATGTAACCGTCTATATATGTATAAATTGGCCATTTTTGCATTGGACGTTTTGTCCATTGGACATTTTTGTATTGGACCTTTTTACATTAGGTATTTTTTACAATAAACCTTTTTGCATTGAACCGACGCAAAAGCGACCAATGCAAAAATGTCCAAAGGACAAAACGGCAATGCAAAAATGTCCAATGCAAAAATGTCAAATGGACAAAACGTGTGTATATGTTGCGTATGTGTATGTCAGTGTGACTTGTTTTGCATTGGACGTTTTTGCATTGGACATTTTTGCATTGGACCTTTTTGCATTGGACATTTTTGTTTCGGACGTTTTTGCATTGGACATTTTTTCATTGGACATTTTTGCATTGGGCGTTTTTAGCATTGGACATTTTTGTATTGGATGTTTTTGCAGTGGACATTTTTGTATTGGACGTTTTTGCATTGGACGTTTTGTTCATTGGACCTTTTGTACATTGGACCTTTTGTTCATTGGGCGTTTTGACCTGTAACCATTTCCTCGGCACTGAGGAACCTATCTACGGAAAATAGCCTATAGCAAGCACTGAAATTGCGCCCTTGTCCAAATATCGGACACTGTGACACCCATCTTTTAGATGAATTCACCATATAAATATCAGCTCAAAAAAAAGGTCTTTTAGGTGGTTTAACAATCTAGCAATCCTTGTGCTTCTCAGCCATGATAATCAAAAGCAGATCATACAACATCTGTAGAAAATTAGAGGATAGCTTGTCTGACTTCCTTCTGACCTCCTTCAAGTGGCGCCCAGGGCACGGGTAATTGTTGACACATCCTAGATACGCCCCTGACAGCACCCCCGTAAAGTTGCTAAAAAAGATACATTCAAAATTAAATTTAAATTTCTTTTTAATTGTTAATTGTACAAAAGTATCTAAAAGAAATGAGGTAGGGGGTAGGTATCGATTGGTATTCTTCAAAACCAAGTCAAAATCAAGTCAAAAGATTTTAGGCTGAGTTGCTTCCCTTAAATATAAATGTCCTTGTATCTAAGAGAAACAAGTCGGCCTAAAATTACCAGTAACATTTGAGATCTTTGCTAATCAAACAGACAAGTTGCCTCCCTTATAATAACGACTTACTTCTGTGACACCCTGTAGTGTCTTAAAATTTTAATCATTTTATTACAATACATTAAATGTGGCGTTTGCCCGAAAAGAGACGAACAATAAACTACAGAGTGGGTGAGAATTAACCCCCTATTAGAAATTATATGTAACATATGTAAATATTGCTCTATTTCCGGGAAAAAGATTTTGGTTTTGGTAGCATTTATTTTATGATTTTTGATTTCCGGTTATCAGTGAAGAAAGCGGTCTAAAATGGCACATGACGCTGCGTGGGTAAAGCGATGCGTCATTTTGGAGCGGATTCTTCACTGATACCTGAAATCAGAAATTAAAATACAATTTTAAAAGTACTGCTAGCTTGACTAAAATCGACCAATACATACTAAAGTTATTACCAATTTCCAATAGGGAGTTTATTTTCACCCACCCTGTAGAATTCATATTATTTGTGTTACTTCCGAGGTAACTTTTGCAGGCATTATGATGATATAATAAATATTTTTTTTCTTTTTCGTTTTCTTAGTGACATTATCAAAAGAAGCAACTGTATCCTGTTATGGTATGAATGATGTTGGACAAGGTGAAATTAAAACGTTACCGATATCTGTGTCGATCGGTAAGTTTACGATTGTTTTGTCGAAATGGGGGGGAGGTACAAGGGCACAGCGTATGGTAAAGCAGCAGCGCCGCATAAGTCAGCGTAATCGGTTACCTCCCTTTGATATCCAGTTTACGAACCAGAAACAACCAGCACATACCTACTTGTTAATATCCAGGGTTTTTTTTTATTATGTTCAATATCTACTAATGGGATGACCGGGAATGACCGTTTGCAATTTAGAAGGAAACCATTTCTCTTTCTATTTCTGTATCGGAGTTGTTCAGAAAGTAATGTCGCATTTTTCGAGAGGCCATAAAACCCTTTCAAATGCAGCAAAAGTTACATTTATTCGTCTAGAACATGTTCATCACTATTAGCAATGACAAAAGCAGACAATGAATTTTTAGATGCGCCTGACATACTGAAAAGCTCCCACCACCTCTCGTTTCCTATCCTTCCTTCTGAAAATGCAAGGTGGAGAACTTGTGCATCTATGGTCTGGCTTTCAGGCTTGTTTTTAGATGCGCGAGCATCTCTAGTACCGTCACTGACTGGATGTCTGGTTGGCATACTGAAAAACCCCTACCACCCCCTTCTATATATGGGATGCCCCTTAAGAATGTCCTTTCTGTACCCGTTGTAAGAGGAGCAACTTTGTATTGACTCGACTGAGATTTGAGGATTATGTTTCAATACAAAGTTACTCCCCTTAAAACGGGAACAGAAAGGACATTCTTATGGGGCACCCTGCAGGTCTAAAAGTGCAAGCGGATGGGGGGGAGCTCGCGCATCTATGGTCTGACTTTCAGACTTGTTTATTCCTCGATGAAAGGATCTGTGATTCTGGACGCAAATATTCTGTTTGTCTGACATGCTATAGAAACCAGTTTTATTTTTTTTATCAACCTAAATTAAATTAAATCTGATCCAATTCATGATGGTGATGATTTTTCAAATGGGGTATGATTCAATAAATACATAGTTTAAATCCATGATCTTTCATCTCGGGTAGAAATAAGCAGAATGATATTAGAGGTTGTATTTACTCAAACAATTAAGCCTTCCACAGGGACTAGTTGAAAAAAAAACGGCCTACTGGTGGGATTTCAGCTAGTTTGTAATAAATTGCCATAATGAAACTTTTTCTCTCTTCAGGAAAAAAGCTTTGTCCAGTCGTGACATACAACAAAACACAATGGCCGGAGACTATTGAGAACACCAAAGCCACTGTCCCATGCAGCAAGGACTTCTCTGGTAAATCTTATTTCAACCAAAATATTCCGACTTTTTATCTAGAATTATTGGCCCTTGTCGAAGTTGACTATGGGGCTAACAGCTTAACGCTGCTATTCCCTGGGTAGGTTAGGTAGTTGTGGGAAAGTGGTATTCCCAAGTGCTCATTCACCCACCCCCTTCTCCGTCAACCATCGTGGAATGCCAATGACTAGACATTTTCTCTAGATCTGGCCATGGAACAGAGAGCGGGGGGGAGTGGATTCATGCCTAAACCAAGGAAATTAGTGCGACGTAAACGTAATCGCACCCGATTCTCCGATTCTGTTTTAAATAAAATCCATTATATTATACAACGCCTGTTACACGGAGTTTATTTTGTGTTGATGGAGTCCTAGGAAAAGCCTGTTCTGAGTTCCGAGTTTCTCTCCGTCTCCGAGCTTCCGTCAGGGTGTCCGAGACTGTTCCCAAAAGGGGAGCCCGGCCTTGTGGCTTCCGGCCCTGCCGCTGCTGCTTGTCTCTGCTCTCTGTTCTCTGTCCTGAGCTGTATGGGGTTTCGAACGCCCACGCTGGTGTGTCATTTCCTGCTTTCGGACACCCACGCATATGCATCTTTCCCGAGGTCACCGATGTCACTTCCACTTCCGCACAGGTGTTGTCCCGGAAATGACCTCCACGTCGCAATTTATCATAACATGGCTACTGCAGGGTCAAATCACGATAAGGAAATGTTAATTTTATATATCGGTTTGGGTTAAATTTACGTGATAGACAAACACTGAAGAGTTTACTCCCCTGAATTAGGTGAGGATTGTTCCCTGTTATTGTTCTTGTCAAACCCCAAGACAAAGTCAGGAGTTGACTTTACTTTCCTACCGTAACAAGAAAAATAACAACAAGAACAATTGTCGCCAAAGTTTTGGGGTGCAAACCGATATGTAAAATTCCGATACCGTGAATGACCTATTGATCAGATAGCCTGGTATCTTACTGACTGAGCTAAAGTGACAATTCTTAGATATAAACGAAAATTTATCATACACATACTAATGGGCCTATTTCATTCTAATAAATAAATATAGAAATGCACATATTTGTATAATGTTTTATTTATTGTATATACAATACAAAGGTTACAGTAATCATCTTCAGTCAGAATAAAAGTACGAGTTGAGTTTGACCCTAGGTTCTTGTTGTTTCGGGGATGGGGGTGAGGTGGAGTCAAATCTAACTCGGACTGGAATTTGACAAAAGATCTATATCTGTATCTTTATCTCGAGTTATCTACGACGGTTTGCGTCGTCGGATTTGTACAAATCTGATGTTTCATCTCAGCAAACTAGCAAGTCTGGAGTTGACTTTGTTTTTCTACCACAACAACAACAACAATCCTCACCAAATTTAGGGGACTAAACTTTTCATTGTCTGTCTGTGCCGGCACGTTAAACCAAACCGATATGTAAAATTAACATTTCCCTAACGTTATTTGAAATCACCACCAACTGAGTGGTAGGTGGCTCTCTTATCGACTGAGCTAAATTGACAATTCTTACATATCTACGAACATTTATGTTAGAAATACGCAAGGGCTTAGTTCATTCTAATAAATGTATACATTTGTAAGATTAACACTTTTCTACCGTGATTTGAAACCACGACCAAGTGATTGGTAGCCGGCTGTCCTACCAACTTAGATAAACTCACATAGTCTAACATAAGTCTAACATATCTTCGAATTTATTTATCATATATACAATACAAAATTTGCAGTAATCATCTTCAGTCGATGAAGTTTGACTCTGCAGCAGCCATGTTTGTTATAGTTCTGCTCTATCCCTCCCTCTCCTTCTCTCTCCTTCTCTCTCTCTATCGAAAGAGAGAGAGAAAGAAAGAAAGAAAGAAAGAGGAAGAAGAAATCGTATTTATTCAAGAGAATTAGCGTAAAGATATTCTTCTGCCCAGCTCCCCAAAAAATTACAAGTAGTAACAAACTTATTTTCTTTAATAATTGCTACATATACGTAAAAAACAATAAAACACTGTAATTGTTAAATTTAAGCAAAAGGCAATTAGCTTCAGTGTGTGGTACAAAGTCTCCCAATAAAAGCATTCATTCACGAACAGCTTAATGAATAACAAACTAAATGAGAATAAAAAAGCATGAGGAATATTTAGGTTATATTAACACTCCAACCAGAATTGAGAATAGGCACTTGGTCTACTGGTGAAATACTAAATAATTTTTACATTTTCGATTAAAGGTGTGCACTGAAATATTGTTTATGTTAATGTATTAAGAAATTACATTAAATTTCATTCTTGTTCACAACTGTGTTCAACTTTTCTTTTCTCTAAAAGGAACTGTCAGCAGATTCTGCTCCTTAAATGGAAAGTGGGAAGAAGTTCCAGACTATTCCAACTGTGTCAAGAAGTCAATCTTGGAAGCAAATAATGTGGTGAGTAATTGATGGGAAATAACAATTACTGAAGTTAAAGATCCGAGCGGACAGTGTTCCTGCTCAGTCGCCTACGTAACGAAAGTCTTAAACTAAAATCCTGTATATTATGACTAGCTGGACCCAGGGCCGGAAATAGACATTGGGGGCTCGGGGCACTTCAGTTTCGGGGGCCTCTCATACACAGAAATTAAAATAGATGGCAAATCAAAGTCCGTTTATTGCATGTAATTGGAACTGACAAGTTATACATACATAGAAAGGTTAACTGAGTTATATATCTGAAGTAAATAAATGTCTACATGTAAATACAGACCTGCAAAACTCCAAGTAGATTGTTAGGTAAGACACATTACAAAGAACATAGATATGCTGCTATGTACTCTTTAGTTTCCATAGATAACAATGGCTGACTCAACATTTTTTAAATTATTATATTTTTGTATAGAGGGGGCCCGGGGCAATTCCACCCTATAAATCCGGTCCTGGCTGGACCCGTGTTTTTTTGCCTGTATCCTCACTCTCTCCCTTATCCCTTCCAATCTTCGTTGGCTGTCAAGGTTTTTAATCTATATATTGTACAAGCATGGATTAGTTTGATATGCGAAAATCTTCCTACCATCTCAGCAAACTACATAACTTTCTTTTCTACCTACTCCTTTTCTACCATCTTATTAACGTACCAAATTTTCGTTTCTACCCTCTCTCTTTCTGCCCTCCTAATTAAACTACCTTTCTTGTATGTCCTCTCTCTTCCTACGCTCTTATTAAACTACCTAACTTTCTTTTCTGTCCTCTCTCTCTTCCTACCCTCTTATTAAACTACCTAACCCTACCCTTACGTTATCATTGAAAACGTAACATTCGAACGCAGATAGGGACAAGCGAATAATATTATAGATTTTAGTTCATTTAAAAATTCGCTCGGATAGTGTAATGGTTAGCACGTCTGCCTCACACGCAGAGTGTCCCGGGTTTGATTCCCGGTGTGAACGAAGAGTATCGAAAACTTTTCATTAGGACACATTTCCCTGTGCACGCATCAGTTAATAGAGTACCCTCTAAGCTGTGTGATTAGGTTGGAGGTATACCTTTGATGGACCTGCATCCTGCCAAAGGGGTAGTCATAAAAATTTGTAGAAAGTCCTGGTCTCGGCCGGACTTGAAACTTGCAAGTATCACTAAGCTGACGCATGCAACAAAAACCGGCCTGTTCGTCACCGGCCTCCATACTCCATTGGGAGTTGTCTCTTCTTAAGAGACGGGAGGAAGCGTCAAATGTCAAATGTAAATTCCAAACAAATACACTTTACAAAAGCGAAAGTAAGGAGAGGTAATTGTTGTAAATTGCAGAAATCTGGACGATTTTCAGTAATCAGACATTAAAATACAAAACAATACATTGTAACAAGTCTTAAATAGAAGTTACAAATTGAGTACCCCTTATCCGAAACTCTGAAAACCGAAATGTTTGAAAATCCGATACTTTTTAAATGCCAGCAAGACGTCACAAGTGGGAAAATCCACACCTGATCTAATTGTAGTATGATTCAAAGACGAGAGACGAGGCTGATTTCCAAGGCATTTAACTCATGCTGACTACAGTAAAAGCTTGGTTGACTTTGTGCAACACTTTCGAAACGTAAAACTATATTTACACCAAAAACGGTGAAAGACAAAACAAGTCTCAATCAAAAACAATTATTGTCAACAACAGACCTACATATATTTTTCACTGTATTCTTTACTTATTCTCATCTGTGCACACATACAGTTGAACATGTCAGAAAACGCTGCAGATACCCCGATGAATAACAGTGATAAGAAATAGAGACAGCGTTTATGCTTATCTATAGCACAGAAAGTCAAGCTTTTGGTGAAACTGGACAGAGATGTAATTGTGATATCTCATATATACAACTATTCCAAAATCCGAAAAAGGGGTACTGAACATGTAATACCTAAATAACATTTCAGCCCACAAGAAGTAAGGGGGGTGGTAACAGACATTAAGCTGCAGTGAACCACCGAATAAAAGACAAAATAAACGTTGGACGCTATTTTCGCTTTTCGCCTTTTTTTCCCGTAAAATCGAAAAACTTTCGAATACCGGGGTCTACCTTTACTGTATTATTGGCCTATAAGGCGCAGTGTTTTTAGATCACTACTTTCAGTGTCGGTCTCCTCTCAATAATATCGGCGTTCTCAACAATCTGTAATATTGGGATACTTTTGACAGAAGAAACGGATACGTTTTACATCTCGGACAATACTTATGCAAGATGCGGTAACAATATTTGAATGTCTGAAACTAAGTGTTGCTGCAAGCGTTTCTCAAGGGCGACGGATATCAATCGAAACCATTACTTATCTAAGTCTAAGTCGATGGTCCATCTTCACCGGTTCTGACCTTGACTTTCGCTTCAAAGCTTTATCTTAAAACATCGACTGATACATGAATATATAACCCTTATATATATATAACCCTTTTCATCGAAACTATTACCTATCGTTAGAAAATAGGAGGTATCGAAGAGGCTCAATAGAAATGTTTAAGATTATGCATGGTTTAGAATCAGTAGACCCTAATGTATGTTTTATTAGAAGTGGTTACAAAGGACTGAGTGGTCACATATATACGGTAGAAGTAAATAGAAGTAGATTGAATATCAGAAATACTTTTTTAGCAATAGAGTGGTGGGACTATGGAATAGATTACCGTAGTATGTAGTGCTATCAGATGTAAATGATTTTAAGAAGGAGTATGATGTTTATTACACCACCTCAAATGTTTAAGGTCCTAGATATTGTGTAAATATGATTGTTATGCTTGTGTATATAATTTGTATACTTTTGTTTTTCACACTAAAATAAATGTTCTATTTATAAATCGATTCCGCATCACCCTTGAACTTGACTATAACATTTGATTTTAAAACATCGACTTATACGCAAGTATATACGCTATATTTTCATCTTTTCTTTATAAAAGCTTAGCAGAATTGTTGAAAACATCGGAGGCAATTTTGGGGCTGCGGTGGAACAGCTGGCCAACGCGACGCAAGGATCTCTGGAAGCCAAAGACATAAGTGTAACCATAACCTCTCTCGGCATTGCTTCTAACATCACAGAGAAATTAGATAAAGTGAGCAGGAAAGAAATCAAGGTACGCTAACCCTAAACCCTATCCCTAATATCTCGAGTGTTATCCTTTCTATTGATCGCCCAGGAGCGTCGGAACCACGGGGGCAGCTTCTCCCTGCTTTCGTGGCACGGGGTTAGCAGGGGCAGCTGTGTGCCCTCAATGATAAAAAGAAAGTGTAAGACATACTGAATCAATAAGAAATATACGTTGTAAATTGCCCTTTCTGAAAGGTTGCCCGCAAATTGCTTCCGGCTCCTCTGGGTCGCCTCCTTTCACGAGCCAAAAGAGAATTCTGTGATATATGTATGTATTACATAAAGATGCCACTATGGGCATTTACATTAAAATACGTATTCAACACGTATTCAACACATTCATTCAATTGATAAAATATTCTTTTTAATTACAAGCTTATCATTACCTGGCACATTTCTTTCTCCTAAAGTCTTCTATATATTTCGGCTGATAACTCAGAATTGCCATATTAATTTATTTTCTATCCTAGATGATCTAAATGTGTTATTCGTAAGATTATGTATACTTGTACTATTTATTACATAAGTTGGTAAACTATTCCAGTATTTCAACATTCTTTGTGTGTTTGTCTGAAGTAAATCGGATTAATATCCTCGTCTTTGTTGTTTTTATAACATTTCATTGACACGTGTTTTTTCAGTTTCCAGTTTTGAGGAAAATCTCCCTTTTTTAACTTTGAAATCATTCCCAACACGTGCTTGCACCTACAGCATCATTACAATACGCTTCATTGTTTCATTGCTTAAATTCGGCTTCATTTATTCCCAGATTAAATATGAAGAGTATGCAGCGTCAAATGTGCATTTTATATTCAACCATGATTTTCACTAAAGTAAAGTAAAAGTATCATTTTTCGACACAGAGTAACAATAAATAATAAACTTTGCAGACGCATCTAACATTTCCCTAAAAAATATATGGAAGCTGGCACTGGGAACTTTTGAACAGAAAATGTTTTTCTGTATTTATTTTTCTTTCTTTTTTTCAGAGTTTCGTTGAAATTGTCAGTAACTTGGCAGGCAAAGACGCGAAAGCTTCGTGGACAAAGTTAGAAGATAAAGTACGTACCGTTCAGAAATCTTGTCTTTTAGATTGAAAGATTTACACAGAAATTACCATTGATTTATATGAGAAAAGATTTAGCGTTCCCAGACCGCAAACTTACCTCTTTCTATGTCTGCCAGTTTTACTCTAAGAATAACACCGTTACGTGCTCTCTTATACTTTTCTGGTTACTTAGGAAACATCTTGCTTGAAACAGATGCACAACATAAATCGAGATGTGTCAAGGGCGAGATAGCCTGGCGGAGCCCATTCCTCTTCAGGCTGGAGTTTAGAGAGCACAGTCAGCCATACTATTTACCCATAGCTGAGGGAGAAGATGTAGAATCATGCCTTTCCCAAGGACATTAGTGTGAAGTGAACATAAAGTCTCGACTGTAGACAAGATAAGGATGCTAGTCCGAATAATTTGTAACACAACAAGCCTGGCTGCTGCAAGGTCAAACTCCGCCCCTACTTCTATTTCGACTGAAGATGATTACTGCACATTTTGTATTGGATATATAATAAATAAAAAAGAAATAAAAATATATTTTCTTTGGTATAAATTTATGTATTTATTAGAAGGAAATAGAACCGTGCCTATCTGTATGATCAATTTTCGTTAATATTTAAGACATGTCAATTTAGCTGAGTCAGTAAGACAGCCTCCTGGCAATCAGTTAGTCGTGAATCCAGGGGATGTGAATTTTACATGTCAGTTTACACCCCTAATATTGGTGAGGATAGTTCTTGTTGTTCCTGTTGTTGTTACGTTACGTCAGAACTTTAGACTACATTAATGCTTTTGTTTTCTTTTCGAATCAGAAACAATTGACACCGGCTTCGATTTTGAAAGAAATGGATGATTTTGGAAATATTGCTGCACAAAGAATCAACGAATCTGTATCCATCACAACAGAGAATCTTGGTAAGTCGTAACGTTCTAAAATGGTAGCATTCTAAAATGGTAACGTTCTAAAATGGTCACATTCTGAAATGGTAACGATCTAAAATGGTAACGTTCTGAAATAGTAACGTTTTGAAATAATAACGTTCTGAACTGGTAACATTCTAAAATGGTAACATTATCAAATGGTAACAATCTAAAATGGTAACATTCTAAAAATGATAACGTTCTGAACTGGTAACGTTCTGAAATAGTAACTTTCTGAAATAGTAACGTTTTAAAATGGTACCGTTCTGAACTGATAACGTTCCGAAATAGTAATGTTCCGCAATAGTAACGTTCTGAAATAGTAACGTGCCGAAATAGTAAGGGCACTAATTAAACTAACTTAAGCCTGAATATCAAATGCTTTTCTTTCTATATATTTTTGAACTGGTAACCTTCTGAACTGATAACTTTCTAAAATAGTAACGTTCTGTAATAGTAACATTCTAAAAGGGTAACGTTCTGAAATAGTAACGGTCTCAAATAATAACGTTCCCAAATAGTAACGTTCTGAAATGGTAACGTTCTGAACTGGTAACGTTCCGAAATAGTAAGTTCTGAAATGGTAACGTTCTAAAATATATAGAAAGAAAAGCATTTGATATTCAGGCTTAAGTTAGTTTAATTAGTGCCCTTATGCTATCTACGGCTTCAGCCGTCCCAGCCCGGGCTCCACATATCACAAGTTTCTCTGTCTGGTCTCCGGTTTGCAATATGTGAAATAGACTTAGAGGTGTCAAGCACCCGAAGTGGCGTCACTCACTTCACTCTTCAGTTTTACCCATAGCTGGGGTTTATGCTTGAATGACACTTTATTTTAAGGGTTCAAAAGGTCCCACTCCCAAGCAAGACATAATTTGCATCGTCGAGAGACGGAGTTGCACATCTACAATCGAATAGAATTATTGCCCAATAAAAGGGATACATTATTTGATGTTAATTATAAAATTTGTATTAATATTATTCGAATTTTCATGGATGGGAAAATTGTTACAGAGTGGCTGGGAAGTTTTACTTTACCGTATTCAGCAGATATTACACCTTCGAATTACCATGTATTCTGGTCTTTACCGAATTCTCTAAACGCAAGAAATTCCTGGAAAACTGCGAAAGACACCTAGAGCAGTTCTTTTTTGAGAAAGATAATAGTTGTGCGGGGATGGAATTATGAAGTTTACTGGCAGAAGACAGAAAACGGTGGAACAAAACAGTACACAATAGGCTGTTCAGTAAAGTTAATGTCGAAAATCTTAAAAAGTCACCTTATTTTTTCTTACTAAACTGAACTATTTCAGTTACCCAATACATTAGATATGAACAAAATGAACAAAGATTGTCAGCATGAAATCTATACCTGACTTTTAAAACGTATGGTAGAAAAAGGGGGCATAATCCAGTATGCAGTGCACAACAAATATTTCAGTGGGAAAATAAACAAAATTGAAATGCACAACACAAACCGAAAACAAATGCGCGTTGTCGTCTGCAGCTCCCATAATTTGAAATACCGGTCAATTTACATAAACAAATAAATAGAAAAGAATATATGAAAAATACTTAATGTTTCTTGTTTTTTTTTAAATTCCAAAAGTAGTTCTGTTCCAGCAGTTTCGGAATATTTTTCTAAAAAAGATAAACGTAATTAATATCTCAAGAGAATTGTCTGTAAAATGTGTAAAATCAATGAAATAAATCATCAAATTAATAAAAGGTGGGGTGGGAATTGTAGTAAAAAAATTATTCCCGGTCTGAAATATGGAATGGAAAACTCTTTACAAAACATTTGTTGTTTAATATTTAAGCAACCCAAATTCTATTAAAATCGAGTAATATGCTGATTTTTGCCAGATTTTCAAATTTCTCAGGTGCCGATTTCACGCTGAAAATTTGTTTATTTTGTTCATTCCTACAATACATAAATTAGCATGAAAGTCAGAAAAAGATAGCAATAAACTATGAAAATGAAAGATATTGAAAAGTATTTTCAATTTCAGTGTTCTAGACGTTATAGACCGGGGGCCAGCCATGATCCAACATTTAGAATACCAAAATGTTCCTGAGCATGTCCTCTTTCAGAAAAAAAGATGTTCCCAAGAAAGAGGTTGGGAAGAAATACCTCAATTGCATAATACAAAACGGCAGCCAGCACACATCAAAAAGAACAGAATTTCATATCTCGTCTCCGAGTTGACATATCTGAGTTATCAGACAAGAGGAATTCAAAAAAAAGTTATTAATTTATAGGTATTTCAGTATTTTACAAGGAA
>VCCN01006809.1:558134-572196 GCA_006491835.1 Architeuthis dux | reverse complement strand
TGTGTTATATACAGGGTTCGGTTCAAAATTACAGGAAGATTACCGACTACGAGAAACATCTGAAGAAGGCCGGAGGCTACAACGGCCGGAATGCTGTGACTATAACAACCAAGATGAAGACAACAATCCGAATGAATCAATGTATAATGATAATTCCTCATCTCAGAAATTGGGACAAAAATGTGATGCACAGCTATACCTTGATTAGTGCGGTTAATTAATCACACTGTTCAAGGTCTTATTATAATTTAATGTGTGTGGGCTTTTCCCCAGTTTATACTTAGTTACATTCATTTGTAGAGCAATGCCGTAACTGTACTACTTCAAAATCTGCACTAATCAAGGTGTTTCTGTACTATCCGCAATATTATGAATTACATAAGCAGTTTGCATAGATTTATATGAAGTGTTCAGTGAATGGATAATTGATATACGACAGAATATGATAATTACAAATACATATATTTGCTCGGTACCGATTTGACCCGGTTGTGAAACGACCGGCCTAAATCGAATTATCAAATGATGGATAATTTTATATCTGACAGAATATGATAATTATAATGACATTTATTAGTTGAGAACCTATATTTGCCCGGCGCCGGTGTGAATATAGGTGCTCAACTAATAAATGTTCACACTGGCGTCGGGCGAATATAAGTTCCCAACTAATAACTGTCATTATAATTATCATATATATATATGTGTGTATATTATTCTTTTCAGATCGCTTGTACAGCAATTGCTGCCCTAATCCATTATTTCCTTCTTGCGTCCTTCTTCACCATGCTGGCTAAGGGAATAGACATGGCCACCGCCTTGACTTTTGTCTTCGTTTCAAAAGTGCCCAAGCTGCCATGGTTACTTGCATTATGCTGGGGTAAGATCATCTTCCTAAATATGAAACGTTTTCTTTAATATTTCAAGTGGAACGTTTTGATTTGTTTTTTTACTGTTTTCCTTCATTGAATGTTCTCTTAATTTTAAAGTCAAATATGTTTTTAGATGCCATACAGGAAGGTTACTTTCATCCCTTGCTCAGTGTTGCCAATTTGGGTGTTTCTATGATTGATATGCCACGATTGCTAGTCGACGGAGAAGCGAATAAATGTCTTAGCACTTGGAAAGACAACTTCCCTATAACTACCGCCCGGGCACTAGTAACTGTCAAAAGCTGTTACACGCCGATAATATTACTAGTAATATAGTAATTGAATTAGTTTGAAATTCTGAAATGATTTATTTGTACCATAGCCGGTGCACATGTCACCATGCATAAAACACGCAGCCTACATGTCTCCCAAAATTCATAAATGCATTTTCTTTTGACGACGTCTTGAATCTCGCTGGGATGGCGACGTATTGAATCTCGCTGGGGTGAAGGCTGGAGTCTTCAACAAAGATTACGGAAGAGAAGAGGGAGAAGGAAAATACCAAAATGCATTGCAAAGTTGGTTGAAGAAGCTGTGAAAGGAAAAAATGTAGGTCCATGCAGAAAGGCGCCTCTGGGGAGAAATAGATGACAAAGAGTCCGCCCGATTTCAGGGGGAAAATAGGTATTCTTTTATCTCTGACGATAAACTTTAAAACAGGTTTGCAGATAAATCCAAGAGTTGAATTCTGTTTCATTTCTAGTCACTATAGTGCCACCCACCCCCCCGTACTGGAGGTGGGTCTGTTCACATCTACTGTCCAAACCCAACTGACTAACCGCCAAAAGTTTGAAACGAAGCAGATCCCTAAAACACTCCACGTCTATATCCTGATCACTACCATTCGCCTCTTAAAGCTTAGTCCTTGTTTCTCTCTTTTACTTCAACAGACATACGTACACACGTATTTCACAACATTATTCTGCGAGTTCTTAGGATCTATATCCTCATCCTTGGTGGTCTTATCCCTATGTTTCGGGTGATGCATTCCGATGAAAAAGGCCGAAGAACGCATCATCCAAAACATATTGATAAAATCAACAAGAATGTGAATATTACTCCAAAGAACTCGTGCCAGATAAATATATCCAGTCAGTCTTATTCCTGCTTTGATGCAGACTCTGTTATTTTTGTTTTTGTTTTTGTTGTTGTTTTTGTTAAGAAGAATAATAGTTTTCAGTTAGATTTATTTCCAAATTATTCACAATATAGCTATTTTTACCTTTCCAGTTTCAAAATAGCCGCGGCTGCAGTTGCAGGGAAAGGTCACAATATCCCTCATTATTTGGTATAGATAGAATATGAAGGACATTTTTCTTGCTTTAACCTTTTTGAGACTCTTGGGACATATATATATCCCAGCATCCATGGAAATCTTTGGATATATATGTCCCGTACATCACATTTTAAAGGTTTACTGGGGCATTTTAATTCAGGCATCCAGATCAACTTAATAGGCAAGTCTTGAAAGGGCTAAATATGTCGGAAATATAAACATTGTTTCTTTTTACCAAGAATATTGCTCAGAATTCATTTTCAGAACTATTCTTGAAACACAATGACTTTGGGGCGAAATTCCTTAACTTGATAGAAGTTCTTGGATTAGTTGTTTTCATTATTCCACACAGCAAGACAAATTGTCTTGTAGTTAAAAGGAACCAAAACACGTCAGGTTAGACAAACAATAGAAACCGTCATGCGGCCAATGTCTTTTGGAGGTGATCAATTAAAACATTGGGAAAAGGGGTGATCAATGAATAAGTTACTTCTCTTGCCCTTGGTTGGACAATGACCAACAAACAAGTCAAAATGTTCAAGCGTGAATGTTGTCGGACACTATCTAAGCATAAACTTACATTGAAAATTGCCCCCCTCCCCACACACTAAACACCTATTGGGGGGTGTATTTTAGGAAAGAATTGTTTCTGGACATAATGAGTAAATGTTTAAATTTCAGCCCTCTAGCTCCATTGGTGTGGCCTGTATGCGTGATACATACATGCATAGCCAGCCACCCAGAACAACTTGAAAACTGACGAAACCTATGTTGACAGTTTTGGTAGATGGTTTCTAACAAAGGCATTAGAAATGAAAATTCCTTTTCAATAGTTGTTCGGACTATTGATCTCATTCCTATTACACAACGTTTCGGCCGACCCATCCTCTGGCCTCTTCCCAGTGTACAATCATTAGAGAAAGAGAGTAGGATCACGTTTTCCCCTTCTTTCAGTTAGTCCTCCAATAATTGTGGCAAATATACCAATCCATCGTGCCCCCCTACCCGAGCAAAGCGTGTAACGTGCTGTGGAATAGATCGGCCGAAAGACTGTAATACTAACAACAGTTATAGTACAAAATAGACTTGGGGGTATAATGAATTCTTAGAATTACAGAAGATACAAACTGTTTGGCTGTCAGCGGTTGTGACCAAAAGAATAAATCGACTGAACACATACATACGAACAAGACTGGCTGCTGCAGGTTCAAACTCCACTTCTGCTTCTATTCCGACTGAAGATGATTACTACAAGTTTTGTATTGTTCGAAACATACACCTTTTAGCTGCACTGAGATGAGATGAGTCCTCAGTGATGTTGTTTGCCTAGTATCATCGGGGGCTGTATATATGATAAATACTATATTATAAGAACAGTTTTGTCTTCTACATTTATTAGAATGAAATAACCACATGCGTATATGTATGATAGATTTCCAGTAATATCTAAGACTTGTCAATTTAGATCAGTCACTAAGATAGCCTCTTGACAATCTTGTTGGTGAGGATATTTCTTTGTCCTGTAGTTTGACACTATAACACTACGACCAAGTGTTGTATGAAGATGATAATTCAGACGAATGTGGTGAAATTAAGGTGTTAAATTGCCTGATTATCTCGAGTCTGGCAATCAAAGAAATCGAAAACTACGGTATTTTAACAGATGTAATCAAAATGTAATTATTTGTTTATTTACAATAAACTATGAAAATGAAAAATATTAGAAAATATTTTAAATTTCAATTTCAGTGTTCAGTTTCAGTTTTCTGGATGTTATGAAATATTAAAATTCTAAAACTTCAAAATTTAAATAAAACATTTGTTTAATTAACTTTTTATGAACGTATTTTCGCCTTGTGTATTGGTGTATGCTTTCTGATGTACATGTTACGGCTGTCTAGGCCATTTTCAACATCCTGGCTGTCATTTCTTCGTTTATTTATTATTTATTTGGAGTTGATCGCGTCTGACAATCAAAGAAAATGGACGCAATTTTTTAAGCTCTAATAAAACCGGCTTTTTTAACAGATGCAACCAAAAAGCTTATTTAGGACAGTACCGAGGCGGTTCCTAGATGTCGAAGACACCAGAACTGAGCTGCCAACAGACCTTGGGGAAGGCCTATATCTAACAACTAACTTTAAAGGCTGACTATGATGATGAAGTTGCTCAGAGCACATTTCTAACATCTTCAAATAATTTCCCGTTAAAAATGAGTTTTATAATCTATTCTCCAATTTTGAGGTTGAGGGCTTTTTTACAGATAACCTGTTCGTCTTTTCCAGTTGGACCTGTCATAATTGTGGTTATCAGTCTAGCAATCACTAAGACCCAAGGATTTGGCAATGATGTCTTGTAAGTTCATTCCTTGACCTTTATTTCCTTTTTTCACCTTGGTTTGATGATGCGGAAGGTTTCATTAAAATAAGCTGCTATCCAAACCTCCGGTCACCTACTTTGAACCGTCTCCTTTGAATTTGTTCCCCTGGGTATTTACACGATGGTCCCAGCGGTTCTTTTAAGTTGACATGGATTGCTGGAAGTCCTGTGTCGATATACTCCTGTGATTCTCATGATCCTTGATCTCTGAAATTGTGTCAAAACGGCGCGCTTTCAGCCAGAATTTAATCTTGTAGAACATGAATGACTGTCACATTTTTGAAAGCCATTCCAGTGGTGCAGGAACCAGCTGGGCAGCGTGGGCAACTGCCTCCCCCCCATTGTTTCCGGCGTCCCTGAGCCAGGTACTGTCGAACAACGATTGACAAGTGCGTTATTTGCTCTCTCTTAGCCTCACAATAAAATACAGTTTTTCAAGTTTTGGGTGAATTCATTGAGCGCAATACCTTGGATTTCTGCCCGCCGTGATTTGGTGACTTCCACAGCGACGACTGCTGCTTTGTCTCCGGGTCATAACCGTAAACCTATTATTCATCACCTGTTATGATATTGATGATGAAGCGGGATCATCTGCGCAGAGAGCATCGCAATGTCTTTTCTTGCCGTTCTCAGCAATCTCGGCACAAATCTTACAGCAATGCGTCTCGTGTTTTAAACTTCCACCAAAATGTATTGTATGATCCTGTACGCAGATCCTACGATCCTCACAAGCATCAACGATCCGATGTATTCTTAATAGGGGCCATATGGCTCCCTTAGTGGCCCTGGCACATTTGAAGGAGGCCATGGACTGAAATAATGAAATTGAGAAAAGCTATTAAGGGGGACGTGACCAAAAAAGGGTTGGGAATGGCTGACTCTAGAACGTATTATCGTCGTCGACAGACGTTCGTTCATCCTTGAACCGTTTGTATAACAAAAGGTTTAGCTGGCTCGTAGCCTTACAAAATCACTCATAACCCAATAACGGGGCCTCTCAGCTTGCACACTGGTCCATAAAGGGAACTGCTTAAAAAGGGTAGCTTAAAAGTCCGTACTACTTTTGTTTCGTGCACACTGTCATAATTTCCAAGAACCTTTGGTTAGCACCTTATATATATATATAGTTTAAGAAAAAAGTGGAAAAAGGAAAGCCAAACTTTTGATTCATGGCATAGATGTTTTTATTTTTGTCATAGGTGTTTTGACATGAAATAATAATTATTATTAGCTTTTATCGGTTTCAACTTTCTGCTATACTAAGCTTTTTTATAGTGTGTATTTGGATATCTCCGCCCAGTGTCATTGGTTGGTCATCAGAATGTACTGTCCGTAATTTGATATCTGTGTTTGAAGGATGTATCACAGCTATATCCTGGTTTAAAGTGCAGAAGTCCCATGGGGGCTTATTGTTTTGGCCAGGTGTCCGCTATAAGTATGTAGGTTATGAGAGCTGCTATTGGAACGTAGGTTATGAGAGGGAGTAGGGAGGCTCCTGATTTTATGCTTTGGGTATATTTTTATAGTTCAAATAATTTTCCTGAATGTATTAAGTGTGTGCTATTAAATTGAGATTGAATTACATTTGTTTATTAGGAAAGTAGCTCTCTCTCTCTATAACAATTATAGATACTTTCCTAATAAACAAATGGTTTTGCACCCGTGTTTGTTTTTTTACTATTTCTATAAATCTCCAATTACTTTCTTAACAGCTGCTGGTTAACACCTGAGAACTACGTCAACTGGGCTTTTATCGCACCGGTTTTAATCATCACTGTGGTTTGTAATCAAATATTCTGTTTTTATTATGTATTCAGGCGCGGATCCAGGGGAGATGTCCTGGGGGTCTGGACCCCCGCCCCCTGCTTGAGCAAAGCAGAATTTTAAAAGATTTAAATAGCTAGATGAAGACATCTTATAAATAAAAACACCCAAGTAATCATAAATTAACCTTAAAAACAAAAATTTATTTTGTTTTTCATTCAATATAAGTAAGATTTCATCAGTTTTATTCTCTATAATATTTTTATTTATTGGTTTTGCGGTAGATTTCTTCGATTAATCTTTGTACTTTACTCTTTTGTCAATGCTTGTGCTAAAAAAGCTACGACTCAAATGGAAGTGAAAAATGCCGGATCACATATTACTTTCTTGTTTTTGATGTTGGAAATTTGTTTTCTTTTTCACGTATTTATATGTAGAAATATTTCTTTCCATTTGCCCCCACCCATGCTCAAAATCCTGGATTCGCCCCTGTGTATACCTATGCTATTTTATTTGTTAAAATTTGCTAAAATTGCTTTTAATATTGGAGAAGGCCAAATAGACAGAAATTTAGGAAGAAAGATTATGTTGTGGGAATCATCTTGCTTTGAAAATCAACATTCGACAATTTGGCTTTTACCTGGGCTTGAATGCAGACCTCCGGCACCGATGGGAAAGACACAATTAGTTAGGTCACATGGTTCAAGTGCATACTTGGTACTGAACAAAGCTACTTTGTTCTGAAAATAAAGATTTGGTACTGAATAAATGTGCTCTAAAGCGTTATATTTACAGAGAAACTTCTCAATTGCAAACTCTAATTTTGTCATTATTTCAGGTTTGTTTTCTTGAAATATCAAAAAACATTAGAATTATATAAAGATATTTTACTATGTAGCAAAATTCATTCCTCAGTCAATATTAAAAAATGACTAAATTTTACAGAGTTAATCATCGGCTTGATTAATAGATGTTATATAATAAACAAGTAATTGTCACCTGTATCTAGATCATTGCACAGGAAGCTAAAGTTCTAACATTCAAAACCCTTTGCCAAATTGGTGGGACAGGTCCATGTACTGTGTTCGACAAAATATCTTTGTCTAGTACAGGTACTCAATTTCTAATCCGAAACCCATAGGGCCAGACTATTTTCGGATTTGGGGATGGGAGTCTATGTACAGTACCGATAATGGCAGATGCTGCCTTTTCTGCTTTGGGGAATCTGCAACTATTTTTAACATTTTCACAATCTTCAAAATCATAAAATCAGCAAAACATAAACAAAATATCAGTGAGCAGCAAAGGCACGTCCGACCAGCAAGAACATTGAGACACAACTGCGTGGCGTGTGTTGAGGCAAGGCTCTCTTGAAATAATAACTTCCACTGTAGTGTACGAGGCCTAGTAGAGAGCTGCGGAAGTACGCAAGAGTGGGTCGCGTCCAGCCATGTTTGGCGCCAAACGTAAGTTTTGGTATGCAGACGACATCCATGGAAAAAATATTTGGTCTTCGGAACTTTTCGGTTTTCAGAATTTTGGATAAGATATTGTGTACCGGAATTTTGTGAAACAATTGAGAATATTGTCTTGTTCATTTGCGTATGTCCATCTTTGTCAACTCTTGTTATGAATTACTGTTTAAAGACTAACTTTTTAAAAACTTTATCTTTCAGGGCAATATTATCTGTGTTGTGTTAATTGTAAAGGCTCTTCTCTCTGCCCACTGTATGCTTCGTGAATCTGACAAACAACGTTTAAGGTTAGTGTACACTTCATATTGTATTGTATGCAGGATCAGAGTGTAGTATCTGTGCCGAATTAAGCTAGTGCGGGGGAGGGCTGTAGCATATGTCATAAAGGGGCCCTAAAATGCACAGAAATATTAAAACACATATATTTTTTACTTGCAATATAATCAATTTGCATTTGGATCTTTGCACAGCTGCTATGACTTAAGTTTCAAATATCTTTGTATTTAGGCCTTGTATGTGTATCACATAGATACCACACTCCTATTAATTACTGTGTTAAAATAATAACTCCAATCAAAGGTGATAATTGGCTAAAGTTGCTAACCTTAAACACCCAGTCATTCATAAAAGTTGAGGGCAGTATAGTACTATAGTATTACAAATTTTCAAAAACAATGTAAGATTTATTTTAATAATTAGTTAACTGGATTTTGAAATAAACTTTCTTTTCTTTTTACAAGAAATATATTGAAAAATAGATTGCCTGTTCCCTGTAAAATAACTTGTAAACTGAGTGTTCAGTCAATTTCTCTCACCCATAAGTGATGCAAGCCCACTTCAACTTACGGGCTTTTATAGGACAGCTCGGCCCTGTCGGATGGGGCCTAACATGCGCCGACTACATCCACTGCAGCGGGGTAGGATGCCTCCCAACTAGGGGCCAACTGTTATTTCACCAGGACTTTAGTTAAACAAAAGCAAACAAATTTCACCAAAGCCGTAAGACTATCAAATACATTTTCCTTTAAAATAATCTTTTACCAAAGTCGCAAGACTCTATTAAAAAACAAAAAAGAACCTTAAACTGATTTCGACATTAATTGACCCATCAAGGGTTGATATGCCGCTAAACAAATCGATCAATCAAACAATCAATGTAGGACTGCAAAATATGGATGGCCAAAAGATTGATATTATCCAAAATGTATAAGTATATTCCCAGTATTAAAATACCATCATATAACGTGTAATATTCGAGTTATGATATAATGAATGAAAAGTATTTATATTTGCTTATGATTTTTAATTTGGTGTATTAAAAATAATCTAAAAAATACGTATTTCTAACATTTTTCGTAGATATTTAAGACTTGTAAGTTTGGTTCAGTCAGTAAGAGAGCCACCTACTGATCATTTGGTCGTGATTTCAAATCACGGTAGGGAAATGTTAACTTTATAAATGTATGTATTAGAATGAATGAAATAAGCCCTTGTGTATTTCTAATACAGATTTTTGTAGATATGTAAGACTTGTCAGTTTGGCTCGGTCGGTAAGAGAGCCGCCTACTGATTACTTGGTTGTAATTTCAAATAACGATAAGAAAATGTTAATTTTATATATCGGTTTGGTTTAACGTGACAGAATACAAACAGTGAAGAGTTTATTCTGCTAAATTAGGTGAGGATTATTGTTGTTGTTGTCGTTGTTGTTAGAAAAACAAAGTCAACTCCACCCTCCGACATGGACAGGAGTTTGACAATAGGTTTATATTCACTCCCAAAAATGCGATATTACTTTCCGAACAACCAACAACCTCCATGGAATTGAGAGTTGTTTTGTTTTCTGAAATCTTGCTCTTGTGGTTATTTTCTTTCCAGAAAAGGTGTTCGTGCTATTGGAATTTTGACGCCATTATCGGGATTCACCTGGGTGTTCGGTGTATTTGCTGTAAATGAAGATCTGGTGGTTTTCGAATATATATTTACTGTGGTCAATTCATTACAGGTACATTTTTATGATTCATTTCAAACAGCGACTAAAACGTCCCAAAAAACGTTTAAATTTGATTTCTGAAAAATGCGTTTAAAAAACAAGGAAATGAAAACAAGTCTGGTTAGACACTCACTAGAAACCGTCAAGCCAGAACCACTTGAAAACAGAAGAAGCCTATGTTGACAGTTTTGGTTGACGGTTTCTAATATTCAAGGAATTGTCACTTTTAGTTTCTCGTCTTAGCAAATAACGGTCGGCATTCCGACGGTCGGAGTAGTTGCGATGAAAAGCAACTGAAATTAAGATGAAAGAAATACTTGTAAAATATTAATTAAGGTTGAATTATAGGTGACCTTTTTATTGACTAGATTGTATTTCTTGCTATCGATACCCGCTAAAGCTCAATTAGCTTCCTTATTTTGGCCCTATGAAATCTGTTATCAACTCCTGGTAGTCAGTAGCAACTATTTTGGAGACCTGTTCTAATAAAATGCCAAAAGAAAAGTATTCATTTAAAAATAAGAACCATAAGCTCAACGATGCGTCCACGGTCTGTGGTAGTAGTAGCAGACGGAGGAGTAGGAAGAAGAGAAAGAAGAGCAAGTAGTCTTTCTTTAAGTCAATTGATTCTCACACTTGTAAAATATTTCGATATGGAAATATTCTCCGAGTATTATTTTCAATAAAATCGTAAATGGTCATTTTTGAGACTTTTTGGCCATTATTGCTATCTTCTATTATAATTGACTGTTGATTAACGTAATCGGAACCGACCCATCGAAAAGTGTCTTATTGAGATGCATTTGGACGCATCTAAAAAGAAGACTCGATACAATTATTCAATTCGCTGAAAATATGAGAAAATCGAAATGAATTTACATGTTCTAACATATTTGTATCCTTTTCTTCCTTGCAGGGTTTCTTAATTGTATTTGTTTTCAGTGTTTTTATGTCGGGTGAAGTATGCTTTGTCTTCATGTCTTCTTTGTCTTCATTGTCTTCATGCCTTCGTTGTCCTTGCAGGGCTCTTCATTGTCTTCATTTCTCTATGTCATGTGAAGTATGATTTGTCTTCATTGTCTTCATGTCTTCTTTGTCTTCATTGTCTTCATGTCTTCGTTGTCCTTGCAGGGCTCTTCATTTCTTCATTTACTCATGTCTTGTGAATTATGATTTGTCATCATTGTCTTCATGTCTTCATTGTTCCCATTGTCCTCATGTCTTCGGTGCCTTTGCAGGGCCTCTTCATTGTCTTTGTCTTCATTTCTTCTACAATTATTTCCCACCAAAAAATCCCTGAGTTTGTCCTTTTTTGTTTCCCGGTTTGTTTATATGTACGAAACATTTATTTTAATATCGTTCTAATCCGTTTCCCCGTTTCGTGTATAATATGTTGTTTTGACCATAACACTCGAGATACTACGATAGGCGTGTATGCTTCAAAGTATACGCGCCGTGATAAATTGGCGTCGCCGATAGGATAAAAGCCGCAACAAAAAACTCATGAGTCGGTGAGGACGGGAGGGATGATTTAAAAAACTTTGCCAAGTTATTTGGCTGGCGTCGCTAAAAAACAAACAAACAAACAAAGGGTTTTTCGCTAAACGAAGAGGTACTGCAGAAAACGACTATGGGGAGAACAAGTGACAGCAAGTTAAGACAGAAATTACACGGAGAGGCTGATGGCTGCGGAAAAGAGGTGTACCCTCCAGGAAACCTAGCTGCTGCAGGGAAGGGACATTTACAAGAAGGTGAGACTCTTAAGGAACATCTTAAGGAGTCGAGGGGTCGAGGCAAAGAATTGCAGATCACCGTCATCATTCTCTTCATCTCTTTGTCTTTTCATGGCCTCTTCATTGTCCTTGTCTTCATTTCTTCATGTCTTGTGAAGTATGACTTGTCTTCATTCTCTTCATGTCTTCTTTGTCTTTTCAGGGCCTCTTCATTGTCTTTGTCTTCATTTCTTCATGTCTTGTGAAGTATGACTTGTCTTCATTGTCTTCGTGCCTTTTTTGTCTTTGCAGGGTTTCTTCATCTTCTTGGCTTATTGTGTATTTAACAAACAGGCAAGTATATATTCTGAAGTTTGTTTTCCCCCACATTATTACTACTACAGGCCTCTCTGCGTTATAACCAAGCCGAGATCAATTTAGCTATTTTTGAGCTAGACATGGCTATTTTGGAGCTAGATCTGGCTATTTTGGGGCTAGATTTAGCTATTAATACTATTTCTTTTAATTACTAGATTAATATGTTGAGTTCCACCATCCAGATGCGGTATAACACGAACTGCCCTATAACGAACCGCGTTATAACGGGGGAGTCCTGTATCATTACTATTATTGCTGTCTTCTACTATAATTCACCAAATGTCTGTCCGTCTGTCCGTATGTGACAGCTTAACTCAGAAAAACACAACATATCCTCATGAAACTTTCTATGTGTACTAATTGAACCCCAAGGTATGTTCTTAGAAAGTTAGTTTTTTAGACCCCCCCCCCCTCAAAGTGGTATTGTGGCGTTCACGCCGATAGTAATGATCTGATTTCCATATATCTATCTTATTACAATTCACATATGTTTTGTGAAATCTGTCCAGCTATTTAAATTAAATGTGATCCAAGAGTTCATGATAGTCATGAGTTTCAAATAAGGTACGACTCAATAAATACATAGTTCAAATCCATGATTTCTGATTGGGGCCAATGGCCCCATTTAGGCCTTCTGCGGGAACTAGGGTGGTTCTCGGCTAGTTATTACTAACACTATTATCACTATTATTATTACTATTATTATTCATGTTGATAGGGACTATATATTTAGTAAATTTACCTGAATCAAGGTCACCCAGTTAGAAGCGAACACACTATACTACTGAAAACGTCTAAGAGACGTGTGATATTAGGGATACAAACTGAAGAGTGATCAGATAAACTAAACCAGTTTTAACAATTAAATTCCTTTTGAAGGTTATTTTGATAACCAAAATACGAAAATAGCGTTCATCGTTTGTTTTGCAGTGAGCTGTTATAGAGACATTGCGCACCTATTTCTCTCTCTCCTGTATATCCCCAGTCTCCTGTACCTCCAACCGCCCCAAACCCCAATAACTCAGCCTAACATAATCACCATTTAGGGTCTGTGAACGTTCAAAAATATTTCCATATAAATTAATGGTAATTGCCGCTTCGCTTTCACCATTTGGGCTCATGAAAGATCTTCATAGAAACACTCTACTATGTAACCTAAACCAAAGGATTGGCTCTCAAACTAAGAACCATGCAACGTGCACAAGAACGGGTCATGCTTAACATCACATGGAGAAGCCACAAGAAAGTACAGTATATAAGAGTAAAAGACAGGGGTCAGAGATATCATAAAATCCATTAAAAAACTCAAATGGCAATTGGCAGGCCATGTTGCAAGACTGGTAGACAACAGCTGGACACCTTGATTTACAACTTTGATCCCCAGAGATCATATGCGAAATTGTGCCGGCATGATGGCGTGGCGATTTAGACAAATTTAGAAGCTATCGACTCCGCGATGCCCACGATCGAGGGGTCTGTTGGATCTTAGGGAAAGTCTATGTCCAACAACGGACGTTAAAAGGATGATGATGATGAAAGTTTATACTGCATTCGGTTTGCGCACGCTATTCGAATTCCCCGAACTTTTGGGTAACACCCCGTAAATGCCCCTGTGAAACAGATCTTTAAAGGCCAGCAAATAAAGTAAATGTAAACAGGAATACAGAATGTGAATATTATTTTAAGTTTATAGTTTTTTTATCATTAATTTTTGACCGCTATTTTCCTTCATCTTGAATTTTTATTAAAGCTCCCAGTGAGACACGAACTCACGTCCATTTTTACTACAGGGACGCCAGTTTAAACGTACCGGCTGCTTTTCCATCTAAGCTACGAGACCACTGATGACGTGTAGAAGCTGGTGTATTTAACCATGGAAAAAAATTAAGATGAAGGAAAATAGTAGTCAAAGATTAATAATGGTTGGTTGCCAATACTTCATCTAATTAATAAATAAAGAAACGAGCGCTGTGTGGGGAACGAAACCGGATTGGAAGCAGCTTATACGCTCCCCTGCTCTTAATCACTGAGCTAACAGCACTACCATGGAAAGGCAGGAGCTCGAAACATACACATCGCCCGTCTTTTTAGGATCAGCAATGTACTGGGTATATGATGTCTACTACATTTTTATCCAGGTAATGGAATATCCA
>VCCN01006809.1:537803-550242 GCA_006491835.1 Architeuthis dux | reverse complement strand
ATAACAAAGACACTCAACAAAATAGAACCAACCATTGAGTTTGCATCCAAATTGTAAACAGCACATCAATAACTATAAAAAAACATAATTAACAAAAAAAAATGAATCTGCAGGCAAATATATAGCAAATAACCTACAAAAACTGCCAAAAGAAATATATTGATGAAACATTTAGATCTTTAAATAAAACGGTATACGAACATAAGAGAGCACTAAAAATAAATGACACCCTAAATGCGCTCGTGACCCATCGCAACAAGAAAGACCACACTTCAGACTTGAAGGGGGCAATAATGATTAAAAAGGAACCAAACAGAGCGAGACGACAATGCATTGAGTCGGCACTGAATTCTCCGAATGCGATATAATAAAACAGAGATCTGGAAGAGTTCACCTGTCTCCGATACTACCGAGACTGATATTGAAACAAAATAGAACATCAATGGAGAACAACGATAATATTAAAATAGACACAGTTTGAGATTCAAACATTTAAAAAAATATTTCCAAAACAACGGACAATAACTGTCATGTACCACCCCCATGATGACCACAACAAACTGTATTTTCATTTTAAAAATCGATTCGAAGAAGCTATGATAAGCGAAACGCGTCATCAATAAAAGAAAACAAATTACCATCTTAAAGATTTTCCAAATTGTCATTAAATTCATATTTTGTCGGATTCTGGAAATGAAAGATTGAGAAAAACGCGTGTTACATCTTAAACATATTTATTATCATTAAGATGAGACATTATGCATTTCACCATTTTTTTTCACAGGCGTCTTCAGAGCTTTTTTTGAGTGCAGCACGATACATGTCGAGGCATGAACTAAAACAGAATATAATGAAAAGTAGAAAAAATAGTATTGCTGGTAGTGGAGAAAAGGAAAGAGGGGTATTATGGAACCTGGATGTGTGTCAAAGAGGGTCAGTTCTGAGATATCAGTTGGGGATAGGGAGTGAGCTGACATCTGAACTTAACTGCTTCGGATCTTAAGTAGATATGCGGTATGTTTAGATACAGTTGATTGCTGTGTCTTTCTGGTTTTAAGTGGGTGCATGATTTATACAAATAGGATTTGTTTGTGTCTGATGTGTATGATTAATATGTGTGTGCGTATGTATGTTTTTTATGTTGCGTGGTGTGTGTTCGTGTGTGTGTGATTAGTATGTGTGTATTATCCAATCCGACGTGTTTGTAATTGATTATGTTTTTATTTTGATGTGGTGTTGCTTTAAAATTAGCTCGTTTAAGGCCGTCAAGGTCTTTGAGATATCGTTTTGCATTCGGATATAATGGCAGCTTCAATGCATTTTCGTTTTGTGGTGTATGTTTTTGATGAGGTTGGCTTTCTGTAAGCTGAAGTTATGATTATATATATTCATGTGTTAGACAGTCATCAAGATTGAGTGCTCTCCGGTGTTCATATACCCTTTGCGGGGTTTAGATATTTCACCGATGTAAGCCTCGTTGCAATCGTTACATGGTATTACATAAACACAACAAATGATGAGATGTGTGGTTTGTTGATTAGATCCCTAATTCTGCTGGAAGCAATATGTATATTCAGTTTGCTTAGGTAGTGGTTCAGTTTGTAGCTAGTGTGATTCGCCTTACGATGTTTTTGTCATCCTTTTTATTTTGTTCTGTTTTACTCCTGTGGATTTCATGTGCCTTCCTTCTAGCGTTATTTCTGGAATATCGTGGATAGTGGAGCTGTATGTACTCATCTTCCTCATCTAGGTACTTGGGGCTACATATTCTAAGGGTTCTTAGGTAAAAACCTATTTTATTTGGGTGTGTGGCGCCAGTACAAATGAGGATGGTCATTTTTGTTTCTAGCTTTGCGGAATACACTTCCCGAATACAAGTTTGATGTTGTCTATCCGGTGTAGTAGGGTATCAAGGAACTGTAATGTGGTGTTGGGTTATCTTTCTTATGTGTAATTGATAGAGCGTTCTACTACGTTGGGTTGTGCTACTAGGTTATCTAGGTTTGTTTGACGGGGGTATAAGATCAGGGCATCGTCAATGGAGCGAAAATAAGTGTCTGTATGAGTATGATATTCACGAAAGGGCTTGATTCTAGAAATGGGCAGATTAGCACTACGCTGACAGGGGACCCCATGAGTCAGCCAAACTTTTGTTTGTAGTGGTTTTTGTTGAAGGTGAAAAAACACTGGTTAGTGATGATTGTGCAGATCTTTATGATTCTGTTTGTGGGTAGGGTTAATTTTGTTTGGGATTTACTTAGCTGTTTTTTGAGTAGTTGTAGGCATTTCTTCACTGGAATGTTTGTGTAGAGTGATGTTACGTCTAGGCTAGCCATTAATTTGTACCTCGTATCTAGGTTTCTTTATTTTGTGTATGAGGTCTCCCGAGTTCTTAAGATGTGTAGAGCTTATTGTATCTAGTAGTGGAGTTAGGTTTTTTGCTATTGATCTGGCTATCTTATGAGGTGCATATCCTATTCCTAATTACATTTTATAGATGGACCGGATCGAAGAGCAGAGATTATGTGTGAAGTTTTGTTTCAAACTTGGAAAAATGTCATCGGGAACTTATGGACTTTTGAAATTGGCCTTTGAAGATGATGCTCCTAATCTGACCACATGTTTTGAATTGTTTAAACGCTTTTAAAAAGGCGGAACTTCAGTCGAGGATGACAAAAGAACAGACAGGCTTTCATCTTCCAAAAGCAATGAAAATGTTATCAAAGTTCACAAAATATGAATGGCAATCGCAGAAGAGCCTCGGTTTTAACAGTTTTTGGCGAAAAAGAAAGTCACCGTTTTTCCCCACTCACCATGCTCACCTAACTTGGCCACATGTGACGCCGCCTTATTTCCCAAACTAAAAAGCACACCGCTTTGAAACCATCGAAGAGATAATAAAATTCGCAGGTAGATCTAGATGCGATTCCTAAAAATGACTACGAAGTGTGCTTCCAGATGTTGGCAGTAATGTGTAGGTACTGCAGACAATTATTTTGAAGAGACAATCTCAATTTAGAATAAATGTTTTTTCAATAAAGCTTTCATTGGGTAGTCCGAGTATTTTTTTTATCAAACCTCGTATACGTATATATATGTATATATATATATATACTAATATTTGAGCCCCCTATTTGTTTGTCCATGCCTCTTCTCCGGTAAAACTACGAAGCCGATTGACATGATATTTGGCATGGAGAAATAATAAATATCAATCTCACATAGGCTAACCTTTGAGGTCACTCGAGGTCATTCTCTAACCAATCTTCGGTTCTATACATCACATGAAATTAATTTGTATACCAGAATGTTCTCCATTCATCCTTCTTACGAATGTCACACATATTTCTTACAATAAAAGCATTTCTTAAACAAGTTTTGGTGTTTTTGGTAGGATTTCGCTTTTGGGGCAATGACACACTGATAGTCCGTATTAGTTTTATTGCTGCTAAGTTTCTGGTACTCGGTTCCCTCACCTCCCACTGCGGTTTTATCTATGACAACAACTCTACCTAAATCATAGTGAACGGAGAGTTACCTCTGACACTCCTCCTTTTCCATTGACAACATTTCAACGTAATTCATTTCATTATGAAGGGAACCTTCCCTCTACCCGTTTTGTTTTCTTATTGACAAAAGTTCAACGTATTTCAATTCTTAGTGAACGCAATGTGCTGCAGGGGGAGGATTAAGGACACATGACTGTGTTAATTCAGGTCATGTTATAAGATAAAGTTGACAGTAATTTTTCTATTAGTTTCTGGGGGGAATGAAGTACTGTTTTTCATTATTATTAATCTTATACTACTATTTAACTTCATCTTACTATTTGGTTTATGTCTTTGATTACTTCAGTTAGGCCATCTACGACACACATTACTGATGGGTAAGAAGAATTAAGAAATATATATATGTGTGTGTGTGTGTGTGTGTGTGTGTGTGTGTGTGTGTCATTTAATAGGGTAAATGGTCTTTTTGCCAACAGTGGTCCTTATCAATTAAAAAGTACATATACAGCCACAGACATCTTAACAGTATTTTGAAAAATATTTAATGCCAGTTTCACTAGTATTACAACACTTTGGGTTGACATACACACTTTTAATGAGAATATGGCTTCTGACCAGTGCGTGTACGTATGATACGCCAAAAAGGAATATCTATATGTCACCGGAATATGGTTTCTTAGCAACATGTATTCATACATGTTCCGACATATGGTTCCACAACATTTTTCAGGTTGTACTTTACTGTCGGTAATATCCTATCCTGCATTTTCAGGTCAAGCAGGCTAACCGCAAACATGTTTCTCCTATTTCCTAATCACCAGTGACTATATTTAATCAATAAGTGAACCGTGCATATATGTGTATATGTTTGTTAGTGCACATGTATGTGCATACGTATATGTGGATATGCGTGCGTGTATGTTGGTGTGTATGTTAGGATGTGAGATCAGCGCAGCTAGGGACCTATATCGGTCGGGATAAAGGGGAGAGATCTGCTATTTCTGTTTAATTAATCTATATGAATTTGATTCACCACGAATAGTTCCCGCTTGTTGTGATATCCTAATTTCTAAGTTTTCAGTCTGTCTACAGACACGTGATTATGCAGTTTATCATTAAGGAGATATTTCGGTGAGCATTTGAGATATCTGCTGGGCCTTGTATAAGGCGCTTCCAAAGGTTTCCACAAAAGGTTTCAGTCTGTACACGGGATTATGCTGTCTATCATTCATCTCAATGAGGAAATATTTCAGTGAGCATTTTAGATCTCTGCTGGGCCCTGTATAAGGCACTTCCAAAGGTTTCCACAAAAGGTTTCAGGCTGTACACGTGATTATGCTGTCTATCATTCATCTCAATGAGGAAATATTCCGGTGAGCATTTGAGATCTCTGCTGGGCCCCGTATAAGTCGCTTCCAAAGGTTTCCACAAATGTTTTCAGTCTGTACACGTGATTGTGCTGTCTATCATTCATCTCAATAAGGAAATATTTCGGTGAGCATTTTAGATCTTTGCTCGGCCCTGTATAAGGCACTTCCAAAGGTTTCCACAAAAGGTTTTAGTCTGTACACGTGATTATGCTATCTATCATTCATCTCAATAAGGAAATATTTCGGTGAGCATTTTAGATGTTTGCTGGGCCCTGTATATGGCACTTCCAAAGGTTTCTACAAAAGGTTTTAGTCTGTACACGTGATTATGCTGTCTATCATTCATCTCAATAAGGAAATATTTCGGTGAACATTTTAGATCTTTGCTGGGCCCTGTATAAGGCACTTCCAAAGGTTTCCACAACAGGTTTCAGTCTGTACACGTGATTATGCTGTCTATCATTCATCTCAATGAGGAAATATTTCGGTGAGCATTTGAGATCTCTGCTTGGCCCCGTATAAGTCGCTTCCAAAGGTTTCCACAAATGGTTTCAGTCTGTACACGGGACTGTGCTGTCTATCATTCATCTCAATAAGGAAATATTTCGGTGAGCTTTTTAGATCTTTGCTGGGCCCTGTATAAGGCACTTCCAAAGGTTTCCACAAACGGTTTCAGTCTGTACACGTGATTGTGCTGTCTATCATTCATCTCAATAAGGAAATATTTCGATGCAAAACAGTGTAACATTTCGAGCAAATCTGTGTAATTTAGGCAAAACCCTTGGAGATTTCGGGCAAATCAAGTTCAAATAGTTCCGATACGCCTATGTCTTTGCCACCATATCTCTCATTCATATAAGGCATGACTAAATTCTACATGAAAAAGATCTCTCAAAATGTAAATCTTGCATGATGAGAAAAATATTAGTGTAAGAACATTTTGAGAATTTCTCCACAACATTCGGAGAATTTTTACTATTTGTGATCGTACTTGGCTGAATCGGATACAGCATCCGAATCAAATAAATTTGAATAATATATATATGTAGGCGATTCGATAAAAAGTCAACAATTTACTCACTCGTCTGTAGACGAAATCGTCTAAGTTGACTAACACTGAGAAATGTTCTTCAAAATTAGTTTTCAGCTTCCAGCAAATAGTTTGACTGTAGAGATTAATTGGTTTTTGTAGGAAAGCGTTTAACTTTGTTTAACTTGACCCAGAAAGGTAATATTTTCACCTGCATTTACCTTGATGGATGTATTGGTTATTGATTATTATATTGATTATTGATTATAATTCATAAACGATTTCATTTCGATCTGTAAATATGTTTCTAAACTAGTCATTGGCGCTTAGACTGGTTGAAGCCATCTCAGTAATATTGTTGAATACTAACATTGTTGGATAATGCCGGTATTTCCTCTGTGGTATGAGGGAAAAAGAAGAGACGTCTCGTCGTTGGGTTGTACATTTACGGGGCTGAACATTCTGTGGAGGGAAATACACTCGGAGAAAAGCTCGCCCACGTGGCGGGAGAGAAAGACGTCAAAATTCCTTATTTTCAATTGAAAATATGGGTTCGTTTTATTCCCGCTGATAGCTTCGATTCGAGGCCGATTCGCGGATCACTTTGAGGCATTGAATTCTGCTTCAGTTAAAATTCTAAACGTGTGGTCACTTTACTGAATGATTACCAGTGATGGTAGTAGTTTAAAAATCAAGGCGCCTGGTTTCGCCCTCCTCCCTCCATCCTCCTGATGGGTGAAGAGCGAAGCTCCTCGCCTGTTGACCTGTTGCTACCGTCTGTCGGATTCTAACTAACTTTAAACCGCCGACCGATTTTAAATCGACGTCCTAAAAAACACCCGGCGAAGCTGATTGGTCGGACGTATTCCCTTTGTTCAGACTTCGTTGGCCGTTTGACCTATTTTTAATCCCTGGGAATATGATATGGCCTTTTGGTCACTTACTCCCCAAAACATGCGAACACACAACCGGAGTGTATTTCATTACATAATTAGCAGTTTGGCTCTTTAATTACTGCATCTGGATTCAAAAGTATTTTTCTTAATTAAAAACTCAACATAATTTTCATCATAATTTTTCCCTTCGCTGGTAAATAATTATAATGATCAGATATCTGTGGATGTGGATGTGTGTGGGGGGCGGGGTCTTACAGATCTTTGTTAGTGCAATACTATAAAAGGCTCTAACTTAAAAAGTAAAGCAATTTAAATTCCAATTGGGCCATCAGTTTTCGGGTAATTAATGTAATCTTAGTATAATTCATCAAATGTCTTTCCGTCGGTCCGTCCGTCGGTCCGTCCGTATGTGATCGCAACACTCAGGAACCGCACAACATATCCCCATTATTTTTTCATGGCTTCAAGTTAGTGTTTGAAAAATCCCCCTCAAAATACGTTTTTAGTGGGAGGGGGTGTTCGATTTACAATGTAAATTTCTGCTAAATTGGTCACTTATTTGTGTTTTGTGCATTTTCTGTAAACTGTATATTGTCTTCGCGGGAAATCTTTTTTTTTCTCGGAAAGTGCATCAATAAGGCAATAAATATATGAACTTACTGGCAGCAGCAACTTGGATAAAATACGCAACAACTGAAAGTAAAAGGACGTATTGAAAGTTTAAGATCCAGATATATATTTAGTTACAACTGCCAAGTTCTTGTTTGTAGCAATATATATATATATTATATATATATATCTTAAGATGCAATATGTTGTCTGCCCTGCGACCCTACTCGTTATTTCTATTCTTTGCATAACGGAGATTCAGCAAAGGAACTTCACAAACATTTGCCGTTACAAAGATTATCGTTTGATATGTGAAAGAAAAATGTCAACTATACTTTTGTTAAGAAATAGACAAAACTAACTCTTAATAATAATGCAAGACCCTAATATTGCATCAAAGTTCTGTATTCATTTTCTTTGCATGAAAACGATTCTAAAGTAAATGCGGATTATTTACCCTGGAAATAGCAAAGAAGTCGAGATTAGACAAAGTATCATATGTGCAACAGTTTACAAAATTGCCTAGAAAGCAGTTTACTACGCGGGATGTCCGAAAATTAAGGTACAAAAATGTACTAATCCAGCATGCTTATTACTATTCAAATAAAACATTGCGCATATGTTACCAGCACTACTATTCCACTTTCCCACGTAGTCGCCATCGAGATTGATGCACTTGTCCCATCGGTGCACGAGCGCATAGATACCCACCTCGAGGAACGTGGCGTCAAGCAACTGGGGCCCTCCTTGCACCTCTGCAACAACAAGCGCCGTCTGAGTGGAACCGCTTCCCGGATAAATGTCTTTTGAGGGGCCCAAATAGATGATAATTTGAAGGAGCCAAGTCAGGACTATGCGGTGGATGCGGAAAAACATCCCAACCATATCGCTGGAGCAACTCTTTTGTCAGGTTGGCCATGTGTGGGTTGGCGTTGTTGTGCAGCAGGATGACACCCTTACGCAAACGTGATGCACCCAGGTCTCATCACCTGTAATGATGTGCTCAAGAAAGTCGACATCAGCTCCTCTATACTGTTCCAAATTCTGAAAGGAAATTGCAGAGGTGCAAGGGTGGCTCCAGTCGCTTGACGCCACGTTCTTCGCGGAGGGTATCTATGCGCTCGTGCACCGATGGAACAAGTGCATCAATCTCGATGGTGACTATGTGGGAAAGTAGCATAGTAGTGCTGATAACATATGCACAATGTATTATTTGTATAGTAATAAACATGTTGGATTAGTAAATGTATGTACCTTACTTTTCGTACATTCCTCGCACTTTATATGAAAGAGTATAGAGGCTGCATGTTTTAATTGACTGTCGAAAAAGAAAGAAAGAATTAGTTCTTACCGTAAAGGGCACACAAGACGAGAAGCTTCGGAGACATAGATGCAGTTGAATTTTTCAAAATATTGCAAACGCATGAATAAGTTTTATTAACTAATTTCAAAATTAAAAGAAAAATGCATTTGAGAATTTAAGAAATAAATTCGGTAACAGGTGGAGTTAAGCGGGAAATTATACATCGAAAAAACATCAAAGTAGTCCAAATTCAATACTTTTTATTGGATTGTTGTTCTCTTAAATCGAAAGCAATTATAAAAAAAATATTCATTGTGTCTTTCTCGACTTATGGATTACAATCCTCGCTACAATTATACATGTGCGCTGTCTATGTTTCCGCTTTTTGTGAAATTACGGGGTGTCCCAAAATTAACCATCTATTTTGGAAATTGTTGTAATTAAAAAGAAGTAATAAATTTAACAATAAACTATGAAAAGGAAAAATATATTTTCAATGTTAGTGTTGTAGACGTTATAATACTAAAATTCTAAAACTTCAAAATTTAAAAAAAATTCCTTAAAGTTATAAAATTAGCATTTTTATGAACGTAGTTCCGCCTTGTGTATTGGCGTATGCCTTCTGATGCGTTACAGCTGTTTAGGCCATTTTTAACATCCTGACCCTTTAAAACTTTAAGACACGAATATACAGGGTGTTTCTAAAGTAATCTTCTATATCGGTGAAAGAGGAGGGTATTCTAAACATATTATATTAGCATTTTGTATACATAATTTCTTTCAAAATACATGTGTTATTTTAGCATTTGAATTGCTTAAAACCCCTTTGTGGAGATTTTTAATTTTCTAAATCTTTCTCGCATGATTCTGACACCGTGCAATGCAATTTTTGTTCTTGAGTAGTGAGTGTTATTTTTTTAATTGTTCAAAGTATAGAAAATGTCTATTATTCCCTTCAAACTCTGAGATTTACCTATTTTCAATTGTACAATGTGTGAAATTGCACATTTTCATTCATATTTTTTTAAATCACTGTTTTTCAGAAAGTAAAACAAGTGATTCTAGTATAACATGTATTTACAGTTATGGTAAACAAAAGTGCTCATACAAGATTTAAAAGTGAGTAGTTTTTCGCGATTTAGGGTTGTATTGTAATTCACTTTCAGGAACATGACCCCAAGATATAATCTCCCATCATGTTCACGTTATATGTTCCTTGGTAGTGGCGTATAAAATCCAGCATATCTTGGAGGAAGCGCTCGCCTTGCTCCTCTGAATACGCTCTCATGTTCGCCTAGAATTTATCAAAATAAGTGTCATGGATATGGACTATCGGGGACAACCTGCCGCAGTTCATTATACCGTAGTTCTACACCATAGTCTCAACCAACTTTATCCTTCCTAGTGAGCCTCTTGGGGGAATTCCTTGCACTCCAGGATCTTCTTTATCTGTGGTTCGAATAATACACCGGATCTGACCTTTGCCTCAGTCCGTGGAAGTATCTGCTAAGATGTGCGAGACGTAAAAGGCACCTTTTGACACATAATGGGCACGTGATTTCAACTGCAATACAACAGTGTCAAGACCTTGCTAGAGACCTTGAATTCTGATGAGGACGGCTGGGAGAACATCGGAGAGTTCAAAATAGTGGCATTCCTGATGGATCTCCAAGGCAGTTTTAGCAAGTGTCCCTGCTATATTTGCTCTTGGGACAGCAGGGATAATTTGACGCACTACTAAAGGCGGGACTGGCCACAACCGCCCGCATTCTATGTGGGGATGAACACATCAAATGGGTGCCACTGGTTAGCCCCTGGATGGTGTTGGTGCCACCACTGCACATAAAATTAAGCCGTAATTGAACAATGTGTCGCTTCTCTAGATAAGGCGTTTGCAGCCTTCAATTACCTTCCATAAGCTGTCTGAGGGAAAATAGGTAAATTACAAAATACCAATGTTCTGATCACAAAAAGAAAAGTTTGAAGGAGATAATTGACATGTTCTATACTTTTTAGACATAATCAATCAGAAAATAACACTTATTACACAGGAACAAAAAAAAACAAAAATACAGTTGCACAGTGTTATTGACCTTCTTCGTAATCGTATTACTGAAGCAGTTGGAAAAATCACACCTAAAATATTTGAAAGTGTATTCCGCTAATCAGTTGATCGCTTTAAGATCTGTAGAGACATTGACCATCGCTACGTAGAATCTAATAATTAAACTTTCATTCATTTATTAGAAAATACACCTATTTTATTTCAGTATATACAGGTGCATCTAAAAAGATAGAATACCGTGGAAAAGTTCATTTATAATACTTGGTCGGGGCTCCTTTTGCACGAATTACTGCTCAATGCGGCGTGGCATAGAGGCGATCATCCTGTGGCACTGCTGAGGTGTTATGGAAGCCCCGGTTGCTTTGATAGCAGCCTTCAGCTCGTTTGTATTGTTGGATCTGGTGTCTCTCATTCTTCCTCTTGAAGAGGTTCAGGTCAGGCGAGTTGGCTGGCCAATTAAGCACAGTAATACCATGGTCGGTAAACCAGTTACTAGTAGTTTGGGCACTGGTGGCAGATGCCATGTCCTGCTGGAAAAGGAAATCAGCATCTCCATAAAGTTTGTCAGCAGGCGGAAGCATGAAGTGCTCTAACACCTCCTGGTAGACGGCTGCGTTGACTTTGGACTTGATAAAACACAGCAGACCAACACCAGCAGATGACATGGTACCCCAAATCATCACTGACTGTGGAAACTTCACACTGGACTTCAAACAACTTGGATTATGTGCCTATCCAATCTTCCTCCAGACCTTGATTTCCAAATGAAATGCAAAATTTACTTTCATCTAAAAAGTGGACTTTGGACTTAGCTCAGATAAGACGCTTCTGGCGTTGTCCCTGGTTCAGGAATGGCTTGACACCTTTTTCTACCACACCTTTCCCTTCCAGTCAACCTTCCATGAATATGCTTTGATACAGCACTCTGCGAACAGCCAGCTCTTTCAGCAATGCCCTTCTGTGGCTTACCCTCCGTGTGGAGAGTGTCGATGAGTGTCTTCAGGACAACTCTCAAGTCAGCAGTCTTCCCCATGTTTGTGGTTGTATATACCTTATTTACTTCTTAATATTTCTTTTAACTTTAGAAAATGTGACACAAGGTCAAAAAGGGGGAATGGTGGGGTAGGTATCGGTCTCCTCTATCTTAACTTTAACAGCTAGTCTCATTTGTTGACCCAGTCGTACTGAAATTCTTCTTTCACCATAACGACACATTTATTCTGAATATTTCTTTCATTCTATGTTCTCTATGGATGTTCTACTTAATCCCATGTGTGAATGGGGGGGGGGATGTTGTGTCTATATACAGTTAAAAAAGATGAGCGATATATATTTACAAAAATTGTTAGTATGAGGCCTCTCCATAAATAATCTAATATGGCAGAAGAGTAAGTTGTGGTTGTGTTTACTGAACCAGACTGAGGGATTCCATGGTATTTATACTGCATAAATAGTGATTTACACAAACCCGAAATGGAATATTCTAATAGTTCGAGATATGTTTTAAACTACGTTAAAATAAACAAATGCTTGAAACCTTTTTAGTTTATATGTAATGTGTCCAGAATATATACAATTTTCACTTTCTGAAATAACTGGCAAAAACTATTGAACTCTTCCACGATATTCTAATTGTTTGAGATGCACCCCTCTCTCT
>VCCN01006809.1:512588-524106 GCA_006491835.1 Architeuthis dux | reverse complement strand
TACGCATCTTATTACCTCCCTTGTATTGCAAAGTTTCAACTAGACTGTGCAAGGGAGATAATCCGCCTCTTATTTCCCAGTTATCCCCCATTAAAACGTTTTTTGTTTCAATTAGGGGGAAAGCGGGGCCAGTTAAGATGTTAAACTACTTTGCCCCTCCCCACAAAGAACTACAACAAATAACTGCTCTGAGAAGGTCATTATGTTTATTTTCATAAACAAACAGAATAATTATATATTGTTTCTTCTCGAGATATAACAGAAATTATTGTTCAAGGTAACTGTATACAACTTGCCCCATATGTGGCGCATGTTGTTACATTTCATGGGGTAAGTTGTTACTAATAAACAAAATAACGAATTCCTTAGGATACCACTAACTTAGGGCTACTTACAATTTCACCATTTTTCCACCCATTCAGAATCTTCACAAAATAACTTGAAAACATTTCAGTTGAAAGTCTAATCTTTATCATAAAGATTGAACAAAAAATCAATAATTCTCTCATTCACCGAGTAGACATAAAGAGTCTTCCCCATCTGTACATTCTTTATGTGCCCAATCTTTACAATTAATAAACTGCACCCATTTCACAACACAGCTGGGTTTAAGTTATTCTTATGTTCTAACATTTATATGTATCTATGTATGAAATCAAATCATGGATAATTGTATATCCAATCGACAGAATATGATAAGTGTCATTATAATTATCGTATCTATGTATCTATCAATCTATCCGGACATCGCCCAGCCGTACCCATTCATAGTAAAAACTTGAAACTTTGCACACACACTCCCCTCAATGAGTAAGGAAATCTTTTATTTTGTTCTTTGAAAATTCCCCCCATAATAGGTTTTTAGAGGAGGGTTCAATATGCAATGTAAACTTATGTCAATTTGGTCACTAGTTTGTGTTTTGAAAATTTCATCTTCTCGGGTGTGTCAGTTAGTATAGCTGTGTAGCGTTTTTGTTGCTACCACGTTGCGTCTTTCTTGGACTATCCTTTCTAAATGATCGCAATGCCTCAGCGGTTTGATTACACCTGTTGGTTTTTGTCAAGTCATATTGTATGAGGGGCAAGTTGTTACAAGGTGTAACAAATTGTCTCGACCCGACCATTTGCCGACGTAATTTAGGCCATGAAATATAATTCTTGGAAAACAAAGTCTACACACAAACTAATCATAAAGACAACCTTTACAGATAATAAAGCGAGTTTTATTGAGTTGTGGTTTCTACAAGGTCTATACACAGTTTTCGTAGAGGTCAGAATACTTACTCAAGGTGTCCAAAATCCTTTTTTTGTTTAGTTTTGGAGAGCGTTGTCCGACGTGGCTTCCATCCTCTCGCAATATGGTCGATGTTGACGCCTGCCCACGACGAGAAGCTGAGCGCCATCTGTCCTCTCTTATTGAAACTAATGACAGTGTATTAACTTGCCCCTATATACAACTAGCCCCGTACTACCCTACTTGAAACATCTTCTAAGGCTTACAGTGTTATCTCCCTTGAATATAACTTTTTAGAAACCGTCAACAAGAACTGTCACCAAAACTGTCAACATAGGTTTCTTCAGTTTTCAAGTTAGTTTGGATGGTTATGTATGTATGTATGTATGTATGTATGTATGTTTCACGCATACAGGCCGCACCAATGGAGCTAGAGAACTAAAAATTTCAACATTCACTCTTTTTATGTCTAGAAAAAACTTTTTTAGTTGGGGGTTCAATTTCCAACGTAGGTTTATGCTAAATTGATCCCTTAGTTTGTGCCCGGCTGCATTCACACTTGTTGAAAATTCACACATTTTTTATAGTGATCACTGCCCAACAAAAGGCGAGAGAAGTAACTAATTCATTGATTTTAATTGATCATCCCCAACCCGGCATGCTGACAAAAGACGCTGGTCACGTGACGGTTTCTATTGAGTGAATAACCAGACCTCATTTGGTAATGATCCATTTTAAGTTGGTTAATTTAACCAGCTTGCAAGTCTCACTGAGTTACTCCCCTTGAACCAAGGTTTACAGAGTTATCTCCCCTTTGCTCAGACTTGGGTTAAATTTAATTTAATTTTTAAAATTCAAATTAAATTGAAGAAATTGGTTTAGCTCAATGGTGATGTTTTAAAATTTAGGTTTTTTAAAAATTTTCTTTAAAAAAGTATAGTTTTATAGTTGTTGAGTAATTATCTTTTTTACAATTCACATTATTTTAGTGAAATTTGTTTTACAGTATTTATTAGCCATTGAAATATAACCCTAACCCTAACCTAATACTAAACCTAACCCTAACCCTTTTTGTATAGTATGCATGAAAATAGAGTTCTTTTTATATTCATTTTATTTGTTCTCCGTTCTTACTCGATGTTAAAAAAAGGAGGACAAATACAATAAATAAGAAAAAAAACTCTATTTCCATACAAACATTTAACGTTTCACACAGTCGCCCACTGGATGTTAAAAACGGCGCATAAATAAAAACAATTTAACAATTAAATGTATTAAAGCTTTTACTGTTTTCTTTGAAGGGGGCGGGGATAATCGTACATTTTAAAAACGGGAGATATCTCCATTTTACGCACGTATTCTTGGAGTCTACTAAGGTTTTTACTAAATTTCTAAAATAGCATTATTTAAAATATCAGGCAATCTTTTCAAAACGCATTTAGGAGAAAGGCATTTTGAATGGATAAAAGTGGCTAGATTTATTATGACTATTGCAGCAGAGTATATTACTTCATTTAAGGTGGTCAAATTTAGGTCAATACTCTTTACGATTTCGTTGTTTGCTTTATCTGCTATTCTAATAGTATGTTTCGTTTTTTATCATGTCTGATTTTGTCCAATCTTTCCCTTTCTTCCATTTTAGTGTGTTGTCTTTTTGCTAATTCCCTAATAATGTTTGCTTTCATTTCTTCAACTTCCTCCTTATAGGCATCGTTTTCTTCATTTCTTAACTGGTTTTGTTGTTCCTGATATTGTCTATTTTCATATATATCGCTTATCATTATTTCAGTTTCATCACGATTCAGCATATTGCCTTGCACTCTTACTTGTACAGAGTTTGTAATTCTAGTATTCGCTGAATCATTATTCATTTCAGTTTTAACACTTTTTTCGAGCTCAACGAGCTCTGCCTCAGTCAACCGTTTTTCTTTGATAATGTTTCTTTTTACATTTGCTAGTTTGTTAGCATCTATATTTTTCTGATGTTCGGGAAATCTTTCCATCAACCCATAATGCAGGAAACGGTCGAGCACATCGTCTCAGACTGACTGACAGAGAAATAAGGGCAAACAGACCTGACATCGTTATCATGGACAGAAAAGAAAAGAGGTGCATGCTCATCGACATGTCAATACCATCTGACAGAAACACTTCCGTGAAGGTGACCGAAAAAATGTCAAAATACAAGGACCTGGAAATCGAGATCAACCGGGTGTGGGGCATGAAAACCACCATAACACCGGTGGTCATCGGAGCTCTAGGACTTGTGAAGAAGGGAACAGAAAAATTAACCAAACGTATCCCGGGTAACATCAACATCCATGTAATCCAAAAGATCGCCCTACTTTAAAACTTTATTCTTTTGTCACTTCTAGTGCTAAAAGGCTACGACTAAAATCTGAGTGAAAAATGCAGGATCACATATTACTTTCTTGTTTTTGATGTTTGAGAGATAAGCACCTGTTAAGGAAGCATTGACAATGATTTAAATAAATATTCTACTGAAACATTGAAACATCAAATTGGCTTCATTCTCACACATAATTGCATCAATATCAGTGCAATATGTGCCTTTCATTTGCAGTTATATGTACACGAATCTCTTAATAAAGGAAATCTATTCCTCCTGGATCTTCTTGTAAAAAGCATATTATGGCGTTTTGTGTGAATTAGGTCATTAATTTAAATTATTTACTCATGTTAATAATTAATTAGATTTGCCCATGGCCCACCCTTCCACAAAATATCATTGAAATTCATTGAGAACTTTTAGAGATATTGAGCGGACAAACATGAGAGAATACATAAATGTATGAAAAAGAATGAAAATAAATCTCAATTGAAAGAAATGTTCTGGAACCCCCCACCCAAAAAAAAAAAATTCAAGCAATTCTCACTCACGACATGGCCTACCCTTCCAGGAAATATCATTGGAATTCATTGAGACGTTTAGGAGATAGTGTGTAGAAATATTGCTCCGATGCAGGTGAGGTAACTGTACAAATATTCCTGCATCCGCCCTAAAATGTAATCTTTTTTAGCCCATGACCCGTCCTTCAACAAAACTTCACCGAAATTCATTGAGAACTTTTGGAGATATTATGTGAACAGTTAAACAGACAGACAGACGGACATACAGGCAGACTAGCGGATGGACCGACACGAGTGAATACATATACCTCTTCCAACTTCATTGGCAGAGGTAAATAATAAGATTTACAAATAAAACAATGAACTGATTAATCTTAATTGGGATAAACTCGAAAGCACTCAGAGAGCGCACACCACTGCCAACGCCAGAAAATGAATGAAAATCAGTTCATATATAAAATATAAAGCTACGATGCAGGGGATGTAACTTTAAGAATTGCCCAGATCCGTCCCCAAATCTAATCAAACTTATCTTAATCTATGAACCACCATTCCACAAAATGTCACTAAAATTCATTGAGAACGTTTGGAGACATTGTGTACACAAACATGAGTGAATACACATATGTATGAAAAAGTAAAATGAAAGATATCTCTTAATCAAAAACAAATTTCTGAATCCACCCCAAGTTTTAACCTATTTTCCCTCACCCCATTGCCGACTATTTCAGACAATTCCATTGAAAACTTTTACAGATATTGTATAACGGTATAGGTTTACAAATAAAGCAATGAACTGTTTAATTTTAATTGAGATTCACACCAAAACTGAATCTTCTAAACAAGAGTTGGTTTCACGCGGGAAGACTATCACTATCAAAGACCTGGAAAACCTGGCGAAACAGATGTTCTTTTGTGCGTTTGGTTGAATTTTGAGATCGATTTGATAACAAAAGCGACTTTTGCAGCTGAAAACTTCTTTTGTTTTCTAAATATCAGCAATCAAATGTCAAATAGATATTGAAAGAGTTCAACGACAAATGCGTTCAAAATCAGGATTCAATCTAGTCACGTTAAATTGCATTGAATTCCTTTTAAAGTAAGACCCATTGAGAGTGACGTTATTTATTACATGTAGTTTAGGAGAGTTGTGGTTCGAATCCAAACTGCTTTCCATAGCACATTTTCATTAAATTAAACATTCAATTATCTATTTTAACATACAATGATTTTTTCGGACGCTTTTCCTCATCTTGGTTCTTCTTTTGAACACAACGTTTCTGCTGTTGTACCCTACGGCCTTCCTAAGGTGGGTGTCGTAAATGGGCAGTGTTTGGAATGTTTCGTTGCCTATTTCTTCCCTAGGTCAAAACATGTTGATGTCCATTATGGTGTTATAGAGGCGTTTTTATGGTTTTCAGACCCCACGGATTCGCGAATTAATCTTGGAATGCTAACGGGAATTTAACCCTTCCCTTTTCCGGTGTTCTGACAAAATGATAAATGGTGAGGGGAACTTAATAATTCCATATCCGACAGAATATGATAATTATAAAGACATTTATTAGTTGAGAGCCTAATGTCTTTATAATTATCATATTCTGTCGGATATGAAATCATCCATCATTTGATTTCATGCTGTCGACATAGAGATCCACTTTATATTCCTGCCTAAAATACGGACGTGAGATTGGAGAAGCCAGCAAAGTGTAGGATTAAAAGACTCCTGCCTACAATGAGAGTTTCGTTAGCTCAATCGGTAGAGCAGAACCTGCGTCTGAATTTACACATTTTTGTCTAGATTATGACGAAGATCAGGATGATAGTGATCCTGATGTTCAATTACAGCCAAGCATCGACTTATGTCCGGGTTAAGCTCATTTTTAGAAAGTGTCTAGTGGAGTACTCATGCAAATTTGCAAGGTTCTAGGCCAAATGGTGTGTCCGGTAGTGCTGACACCGAGTGAAAAGCGATGAATACCTTGCCACTTGGCTAATTGTTTGGTCGGGTCGGTAATCGTGGTTACGGTGATTCAACAATATTATATAGATCCATTTATTATTTGCTATATTCCCAAGAAATTTATTTTTGATTTTGTATTAAAATGTGGTGAGATGGACACAGCCAAGATGAAGAACTTTGAAATAATGCTGTTGGGCCTCTGCATGCTGGTTTTATCAGCTACTGCGATGTATCTTCCTCGTAAGTCACCAAACATTTTCATTTTTCTTTCATTGTAATTCGCTTCATTTTTCAACCTCTTGCCGGGTGGCTCGGAAAATGGTCTGGACGAGCCGAGTTCAAATTCCGACTGGTACAGTGTGTTCACTTGGCACTAACGCGCTTGGGAAAGGCATGAATCCATCTCTTGCCGGGTGCCACGGCATGAATCCACCTCTTGCCGGGTGCCACGGAAAATGGTCTGGACGAGCCGAGTTCAAATTCCGACTGGTACAGTGTGTTCACTTGGCACTAACGCGCTTGGGAAAGGCATGAATCCATCTCTCCTTCTAGCTATGGGTAAAATAGCGATGAATTGTGTGACGCCACTTCGGGTGCTTGTTGCCTCCAAGTCTATTTCACAAATCGCAAACGGACTAAATAAGTAGTAATGTGATATGTGGAGCCCAAGCAGGGGCGGCTGAAACCGTAGCCACCGTAAGGTCATTACTTATGTTTTTATTTAACTCTGCCTAAATATATATAGTTGTTACAACGTGTAACAACTAACCTCGACCGTTTTATTTTCCAACGTAATTTAGGCCATGAAATTAAATTCTTGGAAAACAAAATATACACACAAATCAAACGTCATTTGTCATCACTTATTGAAACTAATGGCAGTGTATCAACTTGCCCCTGTGTACAACTAGCCCCGCTCCCCCCTACAGCTTATAGGAGTTATCTCCCTTTTGCTTCCTATTTTTTGCTATCTAGATGATTTTTAATAAAATAAAGAATGTAGATAATTATGTGCTTTTAGATGTTTTTTTTCTCAAATTTAGATGTAAACTTGCTATTTAAATTTGGCAACAGTGAATTTACTTCAAAAGTGAAAAAAATGGTTTAGCACAATGGTGATGTTTGCTTGGCGCAACAACTCAATCCAAGATAAATCGAAGCCTTTGAGTCATTTTATTGTAGCTCTCCGTGATATTTATATTTTATATGTAAAAATTACTTTTTTTGTAATAACATTCTACGGACGGATTTGCTATTTTATTAAAAATCATCTGAATCGCAATTTATTACATCTCGACACAACCGAAAACATTTGGATTTAAATGGAAAATGCCTTCATTGGCAAAAGGGAGATAATCCCTGTAAGCCGTCGTTCCTTTTATTTTAAGCATGTAAAATGGGAAATTACCACTGCTTTATCATAACATCAAAGACAAGCACATTTTACACAACAATTGCCTATCTTTCAGTTTTCTATCCTAAATTCAATCATACCTAGGGTCACATATATGGTATCCAAAAGGAGGACATGTCCCCCTTTTTCAATCGAAATATAATGACCCCGTTTCACCATAAAATATCCACCTTTTGGTTTACACTGCTTTACGTGCACAACTCAGATCTCTACACACTCAGTGGAATAATGAACGGAATAGACTTAATGTAGAGTCAATGAAGGCTCAAATCACACAATACAATTTTAAGGCTATGACGTGCATGGATTTTTACTGTTATCTTTTAAGAAATTTTGTCAATAATAACCAGCTCTGAAAAGTAAGCTTAGATAGTGTCAGCACTATTCTGTAAGATATGTTTGTTGTTTTTTGTTTGTAATAAAAGTTTATATCTTACATTTGGAAATGTCCTCCATTTCAATTGATTTCAGAGTAGATTGTCTCCTTTGTTACCTCTGTCAACCTCTGTCTGTTTGTCTGTCCACACGATATCTCCGAAAATACTGAATGGGTAGGCAATGGAGTAAGGAAGACGTGGTTGAATCTTGGGGGCGGATCCAATTTTCTTGATTGAGAGATATTTTTCAGGGTTATTTTCATACATTCATGTATACACTCATGACAGAGGAGATGTAATTGTGCATGGATCAGCCAGATCCCCTGTATCCTATTGTCCACCCTTCCACAAAAGTGAATTGAATTTCATTGAGAACTTTTGGAGATATCGTGTGGACAACCATAAACATTTAGCGATAATATGTGGTGTGGACATATAAATACGACGTAGGCGAGGTGCATGGATCCACCACAGAATTTAATCATTTCTCCCGTAGCCTATTGTCCACCTTTCCACAAAATGTCATTGAAATTCATTGGGAACTTTTGGAGATATCATGTGAACAGCTATCTCCAAATATGTTCGTGTCTGTCCAAAGTTTCTCAGTAATTTTCAATGACCTTTTGTGGAAGGGTCGACATTAGACTACAAAAGAACTGATTACATTTTTGGGCGGATCCATGCACAATTACTCCCCCTGGCGTTGGCAGAGATATGCGCTCTCTCAGTGCTTTCTAGCTCATTTTTGCATCTGGTAACCCCCTAACCCTAACCCCAAATCCTGTCCATTTCGCCTCAGCGAAGCACATTTACGATATTTACTCTCAGTCCACACATTACATCATAATTAAAATCAACTCTTTGCGTGCTTTTTCTAAATACACTAAATGAATTTCCCTAATTTAATATAATAAACTAACTCTTCTCTTAGAAAACTTTTCCCAACATTAAGAACATTTTTATTAAACACCACTTCTATTAAATTTGACTAGTTTTTTCCTTCATTCTAATTTTAGTTGTTTTTATACAACTTAATAATCGAGCCACTGTTTCTATGGCAACGATTTTTTTCTTTTTCTTTCTTTTCTCAATAGATCGCAGTGTGGTGGCTGCTCTACTATGTAGGACACCCCGAGCCTGAAATCAAGTGGTCTACGAGCTATCGCTCGTCTCACACTCCATGGAGGGTTCGAAACAAGACGGCGACGGCAAAATACCACCGTCGCGGAAGGCAAGTCGGTTGGCCCGTTCGTGCACGCCGCCGTGGTTGCGACAGCACAACGGCAAGAGGCGAGTGAACCCACCCCTCACCGCTGACCACAACTGCCACTTAATAAGTTGTATAAAAACAACTAAAATCAGGATTCAATAAAAGTGGTCTGTTACAATACTTCATCCAATAATAATAAAGATTGATTTTTATTAAACTTAATCATTTCCAAATCACTTTACCTTACTTATTGCATTAAAAATATTTTCTATTTTCTTCTATCGAACCGGAAATATTCCAGAACTTATGGCATGAAGGGAGTTGAAAAATACACAAAATCATTTGTTAAAGAGGTCTTTTTAATAGATAAATAAAGAAAAGGAAAAATTGTTTTTAAATGCGAATTTTTCCGCTTCGACACAAGAAAAATTATCTGACAGAATTCTCAAAATATTTACGGTTTCTTTTAATTGTTATGTACTTAGTACACTCAAAGTAAATATCCTTTATGTGCTTCCATAATGAGAAATGGAAATATTTGGGGCATTGTTGAATTTAGGTTACTATACTCCAAGAATCACCAAGTCAGTGAGTGCAGTGTTGCCAGTTTAGATATTTTATATCCAAATTTAGATACTTTTTGTTGCGTTTAAATCTAAGAAATTGTTCTTTTTAGATATTGGACATAAATATAGATAATGTTTAATGAGACTTAGATAGTTTGCGATAAATGCTAAAGTTCAGTCCCTCTCCGACGTTTTTTATTTTAATTTATTTTTGTTTTACAAATAAAGTCTTATTGTGGTCACAAATGTTGAATTATATTGTGAAACTTGTTTTAACGGCGATTAACTAGTTGCTATAATATAAATTACGAATGTTTTGTAATCCATATTCATGTTTTCTTTTTAAAGAGGCCCACCTTTATATTATATGTTACGAAAGTAAGCAATGAATTGTGCCATTAAAAAAAATCTTGTGCTGTGCTTGTTCGCCTCTTTATTGGCAAGCTTTTCTAAATACATATAATATGCATAGATGAGTAAGTAAAATAGATGTTTATAGATGTAGGTAGTTGTTTAATTATTGCTGGAGGGTGGTTAGATTTAGTGCTTATGTATAACGGGTTTTGGTTATCTTTACGGAATGGTTTGTATGTGTTGTTGTTAAGGTTCAATATGAGGTCTAGGAAATTAGCTATTTTAATGTTAGAGGTAATCTCTACCTTGTACCCAAATCTATAAACATAAGAATAGGCAATAATCCATCTAACATAGAAATATTTAACAAAATTAACGACACCTACAATAAGGCATTAAAAACAGCGGCTTTAATTACACACTAGAATTTGTAAGCACGAAAGAAACAAAAATCAAAAATAGAAATAGAACCACCATACTGCAAATTGGTTAAATGCAACATCGGGAAAATATTCCTAACACTAATAGATAAACACTGCCCTAAAGGCAACCTGTTAAATAAAATATTCAAGAGAAATACAACTAAAATCAGCTACAGCTGCACTAGAAATATGGCAAATTTAATCAGTAAAATAAGCATGGTATATACGGCAGAAGTATACACATTAGAAAAACACATATTAGCAAACATTATATCGGCGTAGCGAAGGGAAAGTGGAAGGAAAAGTTCGCGAACCATAAAGTGAGTTTCTCACAGGAAAAATACAAACCCAGTACTACACTATCCAAATATATTTAGTAGATAAAAGAAAAGGGATTACCCCCACACATTAAATGGTCTATCTTAGCACACGCCCATCCGCCCGATGTTGGCTATGCCTAGAAGAAGAATTTAGAACCCTAATATTCAGAAATATGGATAAGTTACTGAACCTTAGAACGAAAATCTTTTCCAAGTGTCGGCATAAATTAGCTTTCCAATTAAAAACAGCAACATAAAACAAAAACAAAATGCAAAAATACCGCAGTCAAAAGCAAATACAGCAAGTAATAACAGAAATAAAACAAAATAACAAATCATGGATATATATATCCCCCCTATATATAACAAAATCCGAAATAAACACCTAATGTAAATTACAGAAAGATCAAGAAAAAAATACAAAACTTGTTTAATACCAATCCCTTTATAAAAATATTAAAACACAAAATAGCTCTCTTGTATATCTTTAAAAAAAACAACTCCACAATACAAACAGAAATGAAAAAAAGTGGGAACAAAAGTAACGGGAAAGAAGCAGCCCAAGAGAAATCATCACAGTAGGATTCTGGAAAACCACACATTAACGTAAGTATTGACACACATGGTTTCACATATAGATTTTCACAATGAACGGTTCATTGTGAAAATCTATATGTGAAACCACCAGCACCGCTTGTAATGAACTATTAAAATTGATTCCCACAAATATATATATACACATAGCAGCTCTCCAGAGTATTTCGAATCGAGCACTTTAGTAAATAGA
>VCCN01006809.1:419611-431141 GCA_006491835.1 Architeuthis dux | reverse complement strand
CTCATTATATATACTCATTATATATGAGTTATTTACCTCTGCACTTTGAAGTTGGAAGGAATATATATATTCACTTGTGTATGTGCGCCCACACAATATATCCAATAAATTTCAATGACATTTCTGTGGAAGGATGGGCCATGGATTACGGAAGAAGTGATAACATTTGTGGGCGGTAAAAGAATTTGTTTTTGATTCAGAGATATTCTTTTTATTCTGTATTAAAAGAGGTTAAAAACGAATAGTTTTTTACCTTTGCCATTGGAAGCGGTATATGTATTCATCCATGTATTCAGTCTGTCTGTCCACATATCATCTCAAAAGGTTCTTACTGGTTTTCAATGACATTTTGTGGATGGGTGGGCCATGCACTAAGAAAGAATTAATTACATCTTGGGGTGGATCCAGGGATCTGTATGGTTACCTCTCCTATATGTCCACATAATATCTCCAAAAGATCTCAATGAATGTCAATGAAATGTTCATGGGGTAACATGGGGTAACAAGGAATTTGTTAAATTTGGGTTAATTTTGTCTGCACAATATCTCCAAAAGTGCTCAATGAATTTCAATGACATTTTGTGGAAATGTAAGCCACGGGCAAAGGGAGAAATGATTAAATTTTCTGGTGCATCTTCTGCCTCGTAGCTATATATGAACTGATTTTCTCCTGTGTTTAGTGGCAATGGCGTTGACAGAGATTTGCGTTCTAGTTATTATTTTAAGATCGGAACTTTTCGGTCGATACAGTCTCATTCAGAAATTGGTGCCTCTTCACATTGAAATATATTCAGAAAGAATTGATTATTACAAAATGATTTTGTTTCTAATCTTTCTTGGAAAGGTCGCTGAACGAAATGGTCCTTAAACGAAAGCCTTGTTTTAGAGCTTATAAACTTCACCTTGATTACTCCCCCATTTTTCTTAATCTTTTTCAATTCAAATTGTCTTAGATCTCACCAAAAGGTCGTTCCAACCGTTTCACACATTTTTAAGGTTTCACACACAGTAATGTACCGTAAACGTTTTCAATAAACCTGTGTGTTTGTTTGTACATGGCACGTGTGTGTGTGTGTGTGTGTGTGTGTGTGTGTGTGTGTGTGTGTGTGTGTGTGTGTGTGTGATTCAGTTCTTTATGAATATCTTTTCATTTTACAATGTTTTGCTTCATATTTTGTTTTTATATCTTTTCGGCAGTACTTAAATCCGATGGTCCGCTTTGGCGTGTGTAGCACTACATGAATTCTCTCCCCTTTGTTATGAATTGATGAATTGAATCGATCTTTCTCTTCAAGTGTTTTAATTATAAAAAATCTAGCCCCCCAAAAGAATATTTGTTGTGTAAAATGAACGCTTTTTCCATCATTATGTTACGGTTGCAGGCGTAACAACGGTTGATCGATAAACGAGTAGGTCGTAAATCGGGGGAACTGTACAAAGGATGTATATACGTATGTACGTAACATAATGATGGAAAAAGCGTTCATTTTACACAGCAAATATTTGTCTTCCAACCTAAATGTATTGACGGGGATGGATGAATAATCACAAAGTACAGTGAACATTTCAGATCAACATTTTTCTTGTTTACTTTTGGTCACCCTAGAGTAAGGCCTTTCGGCCACTTTTCACATCAAAGGATTAGTAGGAAGAGAGTTATTTATGCCACATAATTAAGACCAGTAAAAAGAACATGTTACATTATCTTATTGATGTTAATATTGTAAAGTTGGAAACACTAAAGCATCACTTGTTTAAAATGAAGACTAAAAATGAAGAACAATACGAACATTTTTTTTTTAAGTCTGACATTCAGCTAATAACTATCCATCAGGTTATCTATAATAATAGTCTGCTTGTTCCTACCTGCATTCGAATGTTACGTTTTCGGTGATAACACCAGGGAATGGTTAGGTAGTTTAATCAGAGGGTAGGAAGAGAGAGGGCAGAAACGACAGTTAGGTAGTTGAATAAGAGGGTAGGAAGAGAGAGGGCAGAAAATAGAGTTAGGTAGTTTAATAAGAGGGTATGAAGAGAGAGAGAGAGAGAGGGGGGCAAAATGTAGTTAGGTAGTTTAATAAGAGGGTGGGAAGAGAGAGAGGGAAGACAAGACAGCTAGGTAGTTTAATAAGAGGGTAGGAGGAGAGAGGTCATAAAAGAAGGTTAGGTTGTTTAATAAGAGGGTAAGAAGCGAGAGGGCAGAAAAGTGAGTTAGGTTGTTTAATAAGAGGGTGGGAAGAGAGAGGGGGCAGAAAAGAAAGTTAGGTAGTTTAATAAGAGGGTAAGAATATAGAGGACATAAAATAAAGTTAGGTAGTTTAATAAGAAAGTGGGAAGAAAAAGACAGAAAAGAAAGTTAGGTTGTTTAATAAGAGGGTGGGAAGAGAGAGGGTGCAGAAAATAAATTTAGGTAGTTTAATAAGTGGGTAGGAAGAGAGAAGACAGAAAAGACGGTTAGGTAGTTTGATAAGAGGGTGGGAAGAGAGAGAGGGCAGAAAAGAAAGTTAGGTAGATTAATACGAGGGTAGGAAGAGAAGGAGGACAGAAAGAAAAGCTGGACGGGCAACGAAGATTGGAAGGGGTAAGGGAGAGAATGAGAAGATACAGAGAAAAGATTAGAGAAGAGCATAGGCATGGGATAATGGATAAACTGTTGTCAACACACATGGAATTTCAGCAGGGTCAGCTAGTATATATATTAGTGAGGTATAGGGCCGGCCTAAGTGTTTATGGGGCCCTAAGCAGAATTTTAATTAAGCGGTCCCTAATTAATTAAGCAACTAACACAAACAACATGAAGGAGTTCAGTCGTCCGAAAAACTCTTTGGATGATTAAAATATTTGACTAATAGAGTATAGTAATACAGTATATTATGACTGGCTCCTGTCAAGGTTTACAATGGGTGTAACAGTTTGGAGGGTACTCGTAGGACCATTGTGCCCTAGGCGCTTGATGGACAGCCGGCCCTTCTGGTGCCGGTGGGAAATATGCAACTAATCCACCAAAACCTGACATTTACGAGGTTCAGCTTAGGAAGAATGTGTTACGCCAATCTCCAAAGTAGAGAGGGCTTACCTGCCTTGAAAATCAGCATTCGTTTTTTTCTCTTCAAATATCTTGACTCAAACAGACGACTGATGTGAAAGAAATGACCACTACGGAATAATAATACATGTGAGCTTGAAAATGTTTTTTCAGGGTGTACAATCATGCACATTTATGCAATGGGGAGCACCTACGCACGAGTGTGCACATGGGGAGAACGTATGCACGATTATGCACATGGGGTGCACCTATGCACGATTATGCACACGGGGATTTGTCTTTGTGTATGTTACGTTGTTGCCTCTGCATTCTGTATTACTACGTGATTGGATCGTTGGTCGCTTATTGGTAGCTTAGGTGACAGCTATCGAACACTAGATATGAAACGGAGGAGAGGCCAAAAGCCGTGTATCGACACGAATCGGGAGAAATAAACACTGCGCACCAGTTGCGAAATGGATGCACCTTTGTTGAACCAAATGTCAAAACAGCTTAGACTCTGCGTGATCGGACCCATGATGGTGTGTGATGGATCCGTGGTTCTTTCTATCTGCATCTCTTGGGAGATTTCAGATGTGAAGCGACGACAAATGTGCTGCGCAGAGAAGATCGAAGCATACCAGGCCGAAACACACATTACTTGGGAACATACAACAAGAACCTTGTGTATGAACAATAAAACGTCCTTCTTTATTCTCTTCTCGCTTCTGGCATCTGGGAGCCCATTTAATCCATAAAGACGTAAGGCAGTTTGTAACCATTTCTTCTAGGTTTTAAAATTTCAAAGACTAAAGTTAAACAGATAGGCGAGAAATATGCACGAACCTAAATTCTTACGAACCGCTACTACTGCATGTATGAGTCTTTCTCTTTCACTCACAATTTGCTTAATTATGTCCCTATCTCCCACCTGGCTGTGTCACTACCAGTCTCTGACGGTCAGCCATTATCTTTTCTCTCTCCCTCACTTTCTCTTGGTGGCGGCCGTTCTCCTACTCTGCCTGCCCAGTCGAAGTTATTTGCCTCTGTCTCTATTCAGCCGTCACGTTTAATTAATATATACCGGCTTGGGCTCCATGAAGACTCGAACATTCTTATCACCAATCCACTTAACATTCCAACGTGGCTTGATGCAGTTTTTTATGCGAACGGTCATGGTCACTGCTACACAGCAAGCTAAAACGTCTCATTGGCACGCTATGTGTTTTTGTGTGTGTGTATACACACAAACACATACTGGCTAAGATGCACACGATCAAACTGCTTTAAAAACACTTGTTTAAATGACTGATGAATCTCTGCTTTATTTTCAGTTAACAAACACTTTGAGGAAAGATTATTTAAGCGATGGTAAGTTGATTTTCTTTAATATCTCTTACAGTTGTCATTTGATGTCATCTCTTACAATTGTCATTTGATGTCATGTCTTACAATTGTCATTCGATGTCATCTCATACAATTTTCATTCGATGTCATCCGGTTGTCATTTGATGTCATCTCTTACAATTGACATTTGATGTCATCTCTTACAATTGTTATTTGATATCATCGCTTACAATTGTCATTTGATGTCATCCCTTACAATTGTCATTTAATGTCATCCCTTACAATTGTCATTTAATGTCATCGCTTACAATTGTCATTTGATGACATCGCTTACGGTTGTCATTCGATGTCATCGTTTACGGTTGGCATTTCATGTCATCTCTTACAATTGTCATTGAATGTCATTTCTTACAAATGCCATTTGATGTCACCGCTTAAGGTTGTCATTTGATGTCAACTCTTACAATTGTCATTTGATGTCATCGCTTACGGTTGTCATTCGATGTCATCCCTTACAATTGTTATTTAATGTCATCTTTTACGATTGGCATTGGATGTCATCGCTTACGGTTGTCATTCGATGTCATCGTTTACGGTTGGCATTTCATGTCATCTCTTACAATTGTCATTGGATGTCATTTCTTACAAATGCCATTTGATGTCACCGCTTACGGTTGTCATTTGAAGTCATCGCTTACAATTGTCATTTGATGTCATCGTTTACGATTGGCATTTCATGTCATCTCTTACAATTGTCATTGGATCTCATTTCTTACAATTGTCATTCGATGTCATCTCTTACAATTGTCATTTGATGTCATCGCTTACAATTGTCATTTGATGTCATTTCTTACAATTATCATTCGATGTCATCTCTTACGATTGTCATTTGATGTCATCGCTTACAATTGTCATTGGATGTCATTTCTTACAAATGGCATTTGATGTCACCGCTTACGGTTGTCATTTGATGTCAACTCTTACAATTGTCATTTGATGTCATCGCTTACGGTTGTCATTCGATGTCATCGTTTACGGTTGGCATTTCATGCCATCTCTTACAATTGTCATTGGATGTCATTTCTTACAAATGCCATTTGATGTCACCGCTTACGGTTGTCATTTGAAGTCATCGCTTACAATTGTCATTTGATGTCATCGTTTACGATTGGCATTTCATGTCATCTCTTACAATTGTCATTGGATGTCATTTCTTACAATTGTCATTCGATGTCATCTCTTACAATTGTCATTTGATGTCATCGCTTACAATTGTCATTGGATGTCATTTCTTACAATTGTCATTGGATGTCATTTCTTACAATTGTCATTTGATTAATTCAGTGACGTCATTATTGCTTCAGATATTGTTAAGCAATTCATATGACGTGAATCGTTGCCCGGCAACAACTATTTAAGAATGCAAACAACTCTATTTTTGCGTGTAATACTTTTCAATAATATGCATAGATACTACACTCAGATCCTAGGCAGAAGTGCCGGCGAATGACACTTTGATCCTAGACAGAGCGCACAGATACCCTGACGTGAATAATCCCGTCATTCTTGACGGGTACTCTCCTAGTAATGAGGAATACCATTAAAACTATTATGACATAACTAGCATAGTACCCGTCAAAAACTACTGTCGTGCATGAATAAATTATGGATTGGCGCAACACATTCTTCTTGCCTCCATTTCTCTTCATTTGGCTTTGTGCGGTAACGCGTACCGGTTACAAACAAAAGCTAAGACAGACAGTAAAGCTGTTATCAGCAACAGTCATTCGACCTGTGCCTGCTGCTTGCTTAGTCTCTTGATGGGCTTGATTTCATCCCATTCAAGTTGTGTAAAGTTGGCCTAGCGGATAAGCTACTTAACAGCCAGCATATGGGTCGGACGTACGGATCACGTCAGGGTAATATTATTTTATATACATTTAATTTAGCGTGACAGATACCCACCAACAAACAAACAAAAAAGTGATGACGGCTTCTATATAATAACATGACAATACGTCAGTAACTCTTTTTTATTGTCTGTAAGATAAATACGAAACACAAATCTGATATCAATTGCTTTATATTTCAGATTCTTTGAGGGAATCGTCAGAAATAAAGTCTGAGAAAGCATACGATAATTATTCTTATTGCGAGCCAGGGATGCGTCTCCCAGACGACGGTTTGAAGAGGCCAATTCAGCCGTATTACATCAACCCGACACTGAGGACGTCATGGAACAATGACAAATTATGATTACATTTGTCCTGCGACATCTGTCCTGGGCAAAAACAATTCGTACCATTAATCCATTAACTGCGAATGGCAGGAATTTCCGTCATTTAAGTTCAACACACAAAAGCGTTCATTACTGACTACAGGATTTACTAAACAAACTGAATATTTCTAACAATTGAAAAATACACAAACTTTTCTGTACGCTTGAAAATCCTCTGCATCGACTTGATACCAATATGGTTGAAAGGCTATCATATGATGGCAGTACAGTCCTCACCAGGTTCTATTTCTACTGAAAGTGAGGTGTTTCAACTTATTCCACCTTCCCATATATATATATATATAATTAAAAGGCTATATTTCATTATTATATTTCAAACTATTTTTCCAACTTTTTCACCTCTCCTATTGCCTCGAGATTATGAGATATGATTGCTGTTACAGTACATACGTCTTCAGAAAGTGTTCAAACCGTTGTTTGCTGGTCATTGATTCCCCATCAATTGAGTATAACAAAGACACTCAACAAAATAGAACCAACCATTGAGTTTACATTCGAAGAGGAGCCAAATAACGCCCCACCCGACCATTTTATTACATCGAACAAATAACAATTTAAAACTCAGTGGATGCCGTAAATCTATAAACAAGAAAAATAACCTTAACGTCTACTCACACCACAGCAACAAGATAACATCAGGTATAATCATAGGTTTCTACTTAAGAACCCTTATAATAGGTGGCCCAAAATACCTAAATGACGAAGAATATATTAAAAACACCTTTAGACTCCTCCACTACCCCATATCAGTCATACTCAACGCTAAAAGAAAGGCTTATACAATATACAAGAATAAAAGCAATGAAACAACTAAATGCATACAACTTCCAACACATTCAACAACCGAAGAACTTGGAAATAAAATAAAACATCTTGGAATCCAAATTGTAAACAGCACATAACTATAAAAATCATAATTAACAAAAATCAAATAATGAATCTGCATCTGAGGCAGGTATATACCAAATAACCTGCAAGAACTGTCAAAAGAAATATATTGGTGAAACATCTAGATCTTTGAATAAAAGGGTATACGAACATAAGAGAGCACTAAATATATATGACACCCTAAATGCGCTCGTGACCAATCGCAACAAGAAAGAGCACACTTCCGACTTGAAGGGGGCAATAAAAAGAATCAAACAGAGCGAGGCGACAATTCATTGAATCGGCACTGAATTCTCCGAATGCGATACAATAAAACAGAGATCTGGGAGAGTTCACCTGTCTCCGATACTAGCGAGATTGATATTGAAACAAAATAGAACATCAATGAACAACAACGATACTATTAAAATAGTCACAGGTTAAGATTTAAACATTCTTTTAAATATTTCCAAGACAACGAACAATAACTGTCATGTACCATCACCATGATGACCACAACAAACTGTATTTTCATTTTAAAAATAGATTCAAAGAAGCTATAATAAGCGAAACGCGTAATCGATAATAAAACAAAATTATCATTTCAAAGATTTTCCAAGTTGTCATTAAATTCATATTTTGTGGGATATCATTTTCATTTTTGTTATATCTTAAACATATTTATTATCATTAAGATGAGACATTATGCATTTCGCCATTTTTTCACAGGCGTCTTCAGAGCTTTTTTCGAGTGCAGCTCGATACATGTCGAGGCATGAACTAAAACAGAATAAAATGAAAAGTAGAAAAAATAGTATTACTGGTTGTGGAGAAAAGGAAAGAGGGGTATAGGGAACTCGGATAATGTCAAAGAGGGTCAGTTCTGAGATACCAGTTGGGATGGAGTGTGAGCTGACATCTGAACTTAAGTGCTTCGGATCTTAAGTAGATATGTGAAGGGTGTTTAGATAAAGTTGATTGATGTGTCTTCCTGGTTTTAAATTGGTGCATGGTTTATATAAATAGGATTTGTGTCTGATGTGTATGCTTAGTATGTGTGTTCGTATGTATGTTTTTGATTTTGCGTGGTGTGTGTTCGTGTGTGTGTGTGTGATTAGTATGTGTGTATTATCCAATCCGACGTGTTTGTAATTGATTATTTTGTTTATTTTGATGTGGTGTTGCTTTAAAATTAGCTCGTTTAAGGCCGTTGCTATTTGAAAATGTCAAGGTCTTTGAGATATCGTTTTGCGTTCGGATATAAGGGCAGCTTCGATGCATTTTCGTTTTTTGATGAGGTGAGCTCTTTGTAAGCTGAAGTTATGGTTATATATAGTTATGTGTCCAACTAAGGTGTTTAGACAGTCATCAAGCTTGAGGGCTCTCCGGTGTTCATATACCCTTTGAGGGGTCTAGATGTCTCACCGATGTAAGCCACGTTGCAATCGTTACATGGTATTACGTAAACACCAACCTCGGATGTGGCGTGTGGTTTGTTGATTAGATCCCTGATTTTGCTGGTAGCAATATGTATATTCAGTTTGCTTAGATAGTGGTTCAGTTTGTAGCTAGTGTGATTCGCCTTACAGTGTTTTTGTCATCCTTCTTATTTTGTTCTGTTTTAGTCTTGTGGATTTCATGTGCCTTCCTTCTGGCGTTATGTATGGAATATCGTGGATAGTGGAGCGAACTAAACGATTGTTCGATATACTCCTCTTTCTCGGCTAGGTACTTGGGGCTAAATATTCGTCCTGTGTAGTAGGGTGTCAAGGAACGGTAATGTAGTGTTGGATTATCTTTCTTATGTGAAATTGATAGAGCGTTCTACTATGTTGAGTTGTGCTACTAGGCTATCTAGGTTTGTTTGACGAGGGTATAAGATCAGGGCATCGTCAATGTAGCTAAAATAAGTGTCTGTCTTGTGTATGATATTCACGAAAGGGCCCGATTCTAGAAATAGGCAGACTAGCACTCCGCTGCCAGGGGACCCCATGGGTGAGCCAAACTTTTGTTTGTAGTGGTTTTTGTCGAAGGTGAAAAAACACTGGCTAGTGATGATTGTGCAGATTTTTATGTTTTTGTTTATAGGTAGGGCTATGTTACGTCTAGGCTGGACATTAATTTGTACCTCATATCTAGGTTTCTTTATTTTATGCACAAGGTCTCCCGAGTTCTTATAGTGTGTGGGGCTGACTGTATCTAGTAGTGGAGTTAGGGTTTTTGCTATTGCTCTGGCTATCTTATGAGGATCCTATTCCCGATATAATGGGTCTTAAAAGGGATGTCAGGCTTATGGATAGATCGTAAAGTCTGGGTAAAGTGGTGTGGTATTCTATGAGTTTGGACCTTGTCTTATTCTCATTTTTAGTATTTTCCTGAGAGATTTATTGGATCTGTTCGTGTCTTTATCGATACGTGCCTTGCCTGTTTCCTTGTATGTGTTGGTATTGTTGAGTAGGGAAGTGATTTTGTGGATGTAGGTGTGTGTGTCTATGACGATAATTCCGCCACCCTTGTCCAAGGGTGTGGTCTGTATATCAAAGAGCTGGACATTTTCATCTAGCAACGGCCTTAAATGAACTAATTTTAACGAAACACATACAAAATAATCATATTCAAACACGTGCGATCGGGTAATACACACATACTAAACACACACACAGACACACACACACAAACCAGACACAGAAAAATCCTTTTACACACGCACCCACTCGAAATCAAACATACACACACACATACTAATCACACAAACCAGACACAAACAAATCCTATTTATATAAATAACACATTCACTCAAAGCCAGAGACACTTTATCTAAACACCCACTCACACACTACTTAAGATCCAAAACACAGAAAAGGTTACTTAAGATCCGAAACACAGAATAGGTCATATGTCAGCCCACTCCCCACCCCCAACTGATAGATATCTCAAAACTGACCCTTTTTGACACACATCCGTGTTCCCTTATACACCCCATTTCCTTTTCTTCACAACCAGCAATACTGGTATTTCTATTTTTAATTTTGTTCTCTTTTAGTTTATGTCTCGGCATATATCGAGCTGCAAAAACTTCTGAAAACGCCTGTGAAAAAAATGGCGAAATGCATAAAGTCGTATCTTAATGATAATAAATATGATTGAGATGTAACACGCGTTCTTGTCAATTTTTCATTTCCACATCAAATTACTACTACAATTCTATCGGATTCCACCCCCTCCAACACACACATACACCTTTCTTGATATTGTAATACAATAACATTGTAACCTACTAAAGATCTTGGACAGTAAATCTTTATTACAAATGACGTTTTGATAAATTGTGTTTGTTTGTTTTGTTTAACGGCACATCGACCCTTGGTGGGTCATTTAGTGCCGAATTCAGTAGGTTGGTGGAGGGGGTCCCCGTGACTAGAGACCTGAGGAGGGAGAATTCCAAATCTCTGTCGCTGAGACAAATGCCACGAGGACCGGGATGGGCCCAAAAGCTCCTCAGGACGGATCCCGAGTGTGCTAATGGTGATCGCCTCTCGACCAGCTATCCGAAGATACCCGAGCATGCCACATGACAACCGAAAGGCCGTGTTTCTCTGAACTTCGAGGCCATGGCGGTTTTGAAGAACAGATTCTCTTTATTCACCTCCCCACGGCGGCAAATTATGACATTAAGTCTTTTTTAGGGTGGGGTCCTGCACATGAATGTGCAGGCAGAGAGGGGTGGAGATCACATGTCCCGGTGACTAGGGACTTGAGCGTGGAGCATTTATGTATTCGCGTTCCCATGGCGGCAAATTTTGACATGAAGTCTTTTTAATGTGGGGTCGGCCTGCACGCGAACGTGTAGGGGGTGGATATCCCGTGTTCCCGTGCCTAGAGACCTGAGGGGGGAGAATCCCAAATCCCTGTCACTGAGACAAATAACACGAGGACTGGGATAAGGTTAGGGGTGGGGATCAAAATTCGGTGATAACATTTCCATGATATCG
>VCCN01006809.1:263596-273877 GCA_006491835.1 Architeuthis dux | reverse complement strand
AAAATATTGAGCACTATTACCATAGATAAAGCAACCCCTAAACAGTAAAGATATAATTTTATAGAAATTCCCAAAGAATTCACAATTTTAATTTCGTTCAAATATTGCATCGTCGGGCTATAATCCTAAATAGCAGGGGATTGCGTGTATATAGGTGTATACTTTTTAAAAATAGCAAAATTGAGAATATATTCGTGTTTCAAGCAAACAATTAAAGATAAGATCGTCAGGGGCGAATTAATCCAGTGCGGGCCCGTACCATATGTTGTTATGGGTCCCTAAATTGAAAATAATACACATACATATGACATATATATGTGTCGTATATGTATCATATAGATATCGCACTCTCATTAATTACTGTGATAACATTAAAATTAAAAAACAATTAAAATGATAATTAGATAAATTCGCTAACCTTAAACATCGAGTCATTCCCAAAAGTTGAAGTCAGTATAGTGCTGTAGCCAGTGTTGCCAATTTAGCGCGTTTCGCGCTAGATTTAGAGCGTTTCTTGTTTTGGCAGTGCAAAAAGCGCGTTTTCAACTAAAACCTTTTGGGACATTTTTGACAATTTAAAAAAATGTAGCGCTCTTTTAGCGCTCTTTTAGCGCTCTTTTAACGCTCTTTTAGCGCTCTTTTAGCGCTTTTTGGCAGTCAAATTAGCGCGAAAATATTTTTTGAGTTGGCAACACTGGCTGTAGTAATAGAGAAAGTGCAGATTACATTCCGATGACACAACCATAATGCACAATTGTAATCGCTTAAATGCCGGTGCAAAATAGTCCGGACACACAATTAGGTAATTTAACAAATACACACGCAAACACATATACATATATATATATACACACATACACACACATGTACACACACATACGCATAAATACACATACACACATGCACATGTACGCACACACGCAAACACATACACACATATACACACGCGCTCATATACACATACATATACATACACACATGTACACACATGCACACATACCTATACATACACATACGCACATGTATACGCACATACACATACACATATACATGCAAATACACAGTGTGTATGCTTGTGGATGTATGTGTGTAAGTGTATGTGTGTATGTGAATATATGTGGCATGTGTATGTATGTATATGTATGTATATGTGTGTATTTATGTATATGTGTGTATGGGTATGTGTGTATATGTGTGCATGGGTATGTGTGTATATGTGTGCATGGGTATGTGTGTATATGTGTATGTGCTTGTTTGTATGTGTATAAGTGTGTATGTGTATGTATATTTGTATGTGTATGTGTGTATGTATGTGTATGTCCATATATGTTTGTATGTGCAGCACTACTGTTGTATGCCTGCCACTCCCTGCCACACGTTAATGAAAGATTTCTATGCAAAAACTACCCCTGCCACTTCTTACTACTACTAGTTCAACGAAACGTCAATGAAACGTGTGGCGGGGAATGGCATGGAATTTGTTTATGCTTGAGAACTAGTAGTATTAAGACGTGATGGGGAATGACAGGGAGTTGGTTTATGTTTGAGAACTGGTAGTATTAAGACGCGATAGGGAATGGCAGGGAGTTTGTTTATGTTTGAGAAGTAGTAGTATTGAGAAGTGACAGGGAATGGCAGGGAGTGGCAGGGATAAAAGGTACCGTACTGTTTATGTGTGTATGTTCGTGTATGTATATGTGTATGCATATATTTATTTTATATCTGTAGATACATTGTTGTAGATGAATTGTTGTAGACAAAGTTGCCTGACGCCTCTAGAAATGCGTGCATGATGTGCGAGTTGACTTCCGAAACGAACCGGGGTATAAAACAGGCTAGCCCACTTTAACCCTGGGTTTAGTCTGGAAAGGGGGTATGTTTTGGGCATGGTTTTTTGATGAAAACATTCATGATCTCCAAATAATGCTGAATGAAGAAAGCCAGAAAGTTGGTGTTCACATGAACTTCAGTAAAGTCAATATCATTTGCAACAAACAGGTTTAGGACAAAGACACAACACAATCGAAAACGCACTGAGTAGACCACTACATCTACCTCGGACAAGTAGCCGACTACATCTACCTAGGACAACAAAACTGAAGTCCTCAAAAGAAGAAGAAATCAAGCGAAGAATCACTTGGCAAGATTTCGGCAGAGGAAGCCCAACCTTCAATAACAAGAAAATCCCATTAGTTGTAAAAAGAACCAATGCATCCTCCCGCTAGTCACCTATGAAGCCGAAACATGGAACCGTACCAAAAGATTGGAAATTGTAGCCGGTAAAAAAATATGATGGCGTGACGAACTAGACAGGTTCAGAAAGTGCTGGCTCCGCGAGAGTTTTGGCGAATCTTGGTGAAGGTCTATGTCAAACGACGGACGCTGAAAGGCTGCTGCTGCTGCTGCTGCTGATGATGATGATGATGGTGATGATGATGATGATGATGATGATGATGATGATGATGAAAACACAGACACGGCAAAAAATTAACATTTGCAGTGATTGAAGCAGTATCAGTAATTATTTTTAATTTGCTCGCTGTATTTTTTAAAATTTGCTCTGTGTAATTTTATTAATTTGCTCGCTGTATTTTTTAATTTGCTCGTTCTAGTTTTTAATTTTCTCTGTTTTTTTAATTTGCTTCTTTTAATGTTTAACTTGCCCCGGAAATCTATAGCTGACAATTTAAAAGGTGAGGAAGAACGGGAAGTATGTGATCCTGGACTCTGGGAACCTCTGATCTAGAATTAAAAAAATCTAGAGGAAAAATGCCAGTAATTTCCATAGACCTTTCATCTTTTCAATCTTTTTCGACCGTAAAGAAAAGACTTTGTTATTTGGGGCATGACCTGTTCTGGACCACTAAACAAACAAAAAAGGGGAATGAGCGCTCCTAAATTAAGGCTCTTCACCGACCATCAGAGGTTGAGTCTACTGCGTGTCACTTGCGATTAATAATGCTAAAGGCGTTTGCTTTTCTGTTTGACACCTTTAAGAAAAAATTTGATTCCATTCCATTGTCATTCATATCACAAAAATATAATGAATCATTTTCATTAGGTGCCGGAGCTGACAGAACGCTTGCCATTTTTATCATCATATTTATAAAAAGTAGTCAAAAATGAATACAATACGCTGAATCATGTTCCAAATGAGGGACTCTCTACGAATCTTGCGGGACATGTGCTAAATTCTAGGACTTGTGGTTAGGCGTACGACCGAATACTAAACGAAAATGATAAAACCACTGATAATACCCGTGCTAGACATGTTCAAGGCTCGAAATACATGTTTGCGTATTTGGAAAGAATTATGCGGCGCACTTGGGAGATAATTGCGGCACATTATTTAACGTGGCACACAGTTTGAGAACCAATGGTCTAGGGATTAATATAGATATATAGTGTTGACCCACTTACAAGTATGTGCAATGACCTGAAACCTTCTGGGGTAGAATTCAGGGTATTACACAAAGGGAACCGAGCCTTAGAAAACCAGTATGGTTTATTATTTATAGCTAAAACCGCAAAATCCGTAAAAATGGCTAAAATCGTCCAAATTTTATATATTTTAAATGTTATATATCTCCACAGACAGCCGTACTGTCGGATTTCTCCTCCGAATGGACAAAAGGGGTGGCATACTAGCTCGGGCATCTACGACACTGTGGCCTCGCTCCTATTCGTACAGTTGAGATACTACCTTGAATATAAATAGTTAAATAAAATTACATAAATAAAATGAAACTCAAATAAAACAGCATCCGTATAGTTAATAGTATTGGATAATACTGTGGATCTACACAATGACATTTATGTGGAACAGTTGTCTAGCGATCAGCATGGTAACAAACACCTGTACTGTTTTGTAATTTTCACGATACAGATCCATGGGAAAACAGCTGATGATCCCTATATAAAGTATGATCTACAACAGTAATTTTCAAAAAAATATTTAAATGAATAGTAGTAAAATGAAAATGAAAAAAGTTTAACACATTGATGGGGGGCGGAAAATAACTAAAGTCGCGGATACTTTGGGACTATAGATTTTATAATATATGTCTCGTTCAATGTTAGCTTTTTTACAATTAAAAATACACACAAAAAAAAAGATTCTATAGACGAGAGAGAGAGAGAGAGAGGGGGGATCCAACAGGAGGAGAGAGAGGGGGGGAATACTGACTGTGGGAGAGGGAGGGAGAGATAGGACAAAAGAGGGAAGGGAGAGATACAGGAAGAGAGAGAGAGAGAGAGAGAGAGAGAGAGAGAGAGAGAGAGAGAGTGAGGAAAAGAGAAAGTGTGGTCGGGGAGTGGAGTAAAGTTCATGCCTGCTACAAAATAGAATGTATAGACGCGAGAGAGAGAGAGAGAGAAGGGGGAGATATACAGGAAGAGAGAAGCCAACAGGGGGAGAGAGAGTGTGAAAGAGAGAGGGGGAATACTGTTTAAGGGGTAATTTGAGAAGAGTTCAAACCTAACCCGACAACACTTTAATGGCATCATGTTATTTCGAATGATTGTTGTCTTTAATCAATATATATAGCAGTGGGGTCGCTTAGACAAATAATTGTGCATTTTGTGATACAAGCATGGAATTTGGTACACTTACTATTGAAAAGTTCCAAATTCGAATTCTGCCTCATAAAAAATGTATAATTTGACATCGAGATCATCCATCCATCAGACTAGTTTACGCAACTTTATTGCAATTATAATTTTCATACAAGTCATGGCGGACAATTTGAATATTTAATAACATGCATGTATTATCCAAATGGCAATTCCAAAAACTGTGTATGGTAAATGAATTCAGCTAATTGTGTCCTCAATATCATATTATATCCATTGCTGATAGGACATGTTTTCTGAAAACAGTTATTCGCTGGCAGAACTTTGAAATGGCTGCCATGGGCGACATATTGAAAATTCTTGATGGCTCCATATCCCAATTATTTTGGAATGCCTTTGGCTATAAGTGTACCACATTTCATGCTTTTATCACAAAATGCACAATTGGCTTGAAATTCTCACTAAGCGGCTCCACTATATGTATTATGGTTCCACTATAGTTACATGCATATTAACCAATTATTTCTTTGTAGACAAGATTTCTTATCAGTTTCCTCTCTCCCTCTTCATCCTTATGACATCTAACTTGTTTGGGTTATATATTTTTAAATGAATCTGATGTGACCAGAATGAATCCGGATTTTACACATGTGCAAATGAATAATTAAATCAGAGAGACTACTTTCCCTTAGCATTTAATAGTTATCTCCCTTGACAAAAAGAATGTTTAAAGTGTGAAAGACGGACGGACACGTTGCTTCTTATAATGTAGATTGTCTAGCCAAGTATCGGTTACCCGCAAGTATTCGCTCAAGTGTAAATTTCATCGTTTATTTTATATAGAATGGATTTATCAACCAGTTACACAAATATCGTTATCACTATTTCTAAGCTCCTATAATTCATTTAATTACATATTTCCTCTTAATAAATGTTTCCATAACAAACTGTTTTCAGTCAGATCCTATAATTTATGTAATTACGCATTTCCTCTTAATAAATGTTTCCATAATAACAAACTGTTTTCAGTCAGCTCCTATAAGTTATGCAATTACGTATTCCCTCTTAATAAATGTCCCTACAACAAACTGTTGTCACACAGCTCCTATAATTTTTGTAATTACGTATTTCCTCTTAATAAATGTTTCCATAACAAACTGTTTCCAGTCAGATCCTATACTTTATGTAATTACGTATTTCCTCCTTATAAATGTCCCCATAAGAAAATGTTTTCAGTCAGCTCCTATAATTCATGTAATTACGTATTTCCTATTAATAAATGTTCCCATAATAGCAAACTGTTGTCAGACAGTTCCTATAATTTATGTAATTACGTAGTTCCTCTTAATAAATGTTTCCTAACGAACTGTTTTCAATCAGATCGTATACTTTATGCAATTACGTATTTCTTCTTAATAAATCTCAGCATAACAAACTGTTTTCTGTCAGCTCAGGGTTAGGGTTTAATTTGCTCGCTCTATTTTTTAATCTGCTTGCTGTAAGTTTTTATTTGCTCGGGAAAAGGTATAGAGGGAAGAAATGTTAATCAATATATGCACTATGCCGAAATTTAAATTTAAAAAAAAAATTCATGTGTGTTATTTCAGAGATGGGTTAACAAAATAACATTAATGGAATCCTTTTGCAATTTGTGTTTTTACAAATAGCTTTTAGGCTTAGAATAGTTTAAATACAAGTTGTCGAAAAGATGAAACACCCTGTAAAATATGAAGCTTTTCAGATGCTGACGTATTAATCCTATGTTACCCATAGCCCCCTCCCCATTGTATTTTTAATCTGTGTAAAATATCGAGCAAATCAATTCCTCTGTCCCCTTAACCGAAGAGTTCCCATACGCCCATGATGTCACCTATCATTAGCATATGCAAGTTAAAGGATCAGTTGCTATTGTTAAAAGCATTGGCTGATACGGTCCGACTGTAGAATGTGAAGTGAAGCATGAAATTGTCAAAACATTCAGGCTTATCAAAAGGACATTGAAATGCTTGACTTCAACCAATGCCTTTAAAATAGGCATAAAAGCATCACTCTATGAAGGATGTGAAAAAGCATGGTAACGCAGTAACGCTGCTACGAGGCACACCCACTTATAGGGAGGCACACATGATCAAAACAACGAGTCATAAGGGAGTACAGCGATTTTATTCAAACGTTGCTGTCTTTGATTGAGAGGACGCGAGACAATAACTTATACATACAATACGCAGCAAGATGGAAAGTGATATTTCACTGTTAGTTGTGAACATAAGAACGCGCACAGGTTCATAGGAAGGATGAAGAATAAGAGATCTAAACTATATTTATGGATAAATAAACATTGAAGGCAACATCTCAGTTAGTTCTCTATTGATTTCGATTGATTCGAAATTTCAGTTACAAACAAAGCGCAAAATTAGCGCCATTAACAACATTTTAGCATTTAAGCATTTGTGAGGCAGATTTGGTCAGCTTCTTTGCGTCGTAACGAGGCACCAAATCACTTAATCACACACTGCCATGAACCTACAATGATTGCCTGTTGTATTGTAAATGTTTGGGCACTGCCAGCTTATTATGGGTGATAGAAGAGTTCTAATCCGTTGCGGTCGGTTCATTCATTCTTGTCGCCTGCAGCCATGCCAGCCAGAGGGCTTGTGTTATTGAGCTTGTGTTATTGAGCAGTTTAGAAATTGGTCTCCTCCTTAAAAGGGTTATCGGGACCACCACTTCCTACATTATCCCCAGCTGCATCTAGGTACCGAGCAGGGTAGACATTGCTTAACTTTGGTGATCGTGCAAGAACCGGTGTGTCCAACGCGATTCGGCTGTAACAACTGCGGCAGGTAGCGAAGATTAATAGTTATTACTATGACTGCAATGACTGAAATTTCAGTCATTCGCAGTTAATGAGTTAGGTAACGTCAGTTACTGATTTCCTGTTATCGAGTACTAGCTGGGAACGGACAAGCACGACATACCGACGATCTCCTAGATCACCACACTAATCAACCAAATTGGCAAATCAAAGGGACATTGCTCCTCCTCAAGATAAAACTGTCTAAAAATTGATTCCTAGGAGGTCAATTTAATATTAAAGCAAAATACGCTTGAAAAACGTAAAATCACGAAAACAAATAACATAAATGAGTGGCCGCGCATAAGTGCCCGACGCACCATTTTTAAAATTGATATTTTCGTTGTTTTTAGAGCTACAATTCTCATTTTTTTTATTTTGAATCTTGGACACTCTGCATTATGATTCATAGCGTGTCCAAGCTTCAAAGTAATAACAAAAACCGAGCATTGTAGCTCTAAAAATAACGCAGCCACTCAAATAAGTTTATACATAGATCATTTCGGACTATTGTCCTAATCTTGGTTGTTTTATTTTTGTAGACAACGTTTCGTCAGTTGTACTCTTCTTCCTCAGGTTTATGTCTTGAATGTCGGGAAAACAACCGCCTTCGATCCATAGGGGTAGCCTGTCCTCATTCCGCCGTCTGTGTCCGGGTGGGAGTCTTGTATTAGGCCAACCTCTTATTGATGCCTCTTTCTTGTAAGTGTTTTCTAAGAGTTGGAATGATTCCTCATCATCATCAACAGCAGCAGCAGCAGCAGCAGCAGCAGCCTTTTAACGTCCGTCGTTGGACATAAACCTTCCCCCAGGAGTCGCCAGACCTCTTGGTCTTATTTTTTGCCGGCCACAATTTAGCATATGATCTCTGGGGATCCATGTTGTGTGTTGTGATGACCAGAGGTTGTTTGACATTCTTGCTACATTGCCTGCCAATTGTCATTTGAGTTTTCTAATGGATTTTATATATCTTACCCCTTTTTTTTCTCTCTAGTATAATATGCAGTCTTGTGATCTCTCCATGTGATGTTGAGCATGATCCTCTCTTGTGTAGCACGTTGCGTGGTTGAATGATTATTCAAACCTACAAGGTGCTGCTAAAAAATAGCTTAGTTCGGCATCGGCAGCCATGTTGGAAATGGAAAGGCTGGATAACCCTTCTTTTTGGTGGTAGCTGTCAATCTTCCACCCTTGTTTATTTTGGAATGTAGGAAAGACAACTTTTGTCGGTGTTAAGCGTTTGTGAATACAACGTGGAGCAGCCACCCTTTTTCCTAGTTTTCAGATACAAATGTATACAGATTCATGAGTTTATTATCCTGACAAAGTTACAAACTTTTGTTATTTATTATTATTATAAGATGAAGAATTGTAACCCATTATTTTATTAATTTTACTACTTTTCTTTTACTTACGTATTGTGTTTCCTGGCGAGAATTCCACAATAAAGTCCCTGCGTAGTTCTACAACGGTATTCTTTTTAGTTAAGATAATAAAAATGTTATATTTGTCATTTCAGAAATATGCAAAAATTAATCCTTCTTCTTTTCTTGATGTCCGAACTGCCAATCATTCAGGGTAAGTTTTTATTGAAATATTTGTACAAGTCTGGAAAAGTTCCCAATTATTGGAGTGTATCAAAAGTATTCTCGATTTTAATCAACTCAAGTTCATGGGAAATCTCTCGAGAGCTCTGTGTGTTTAATGCTCTGCGTATCTTTTGATGATCCTTACCTTCTGAAAGTTTTCGAGTGCGGGTAGTCGGGTTCTCCTCTCCCTTGCGTTTTAAATCATCATAATCGACAACTGATAGTCGTCCACGTCTAGGCTTTATTGCAAGGGACAAGTTACCACCATTAAAACGCCTAAACCAGTTTTTGGTAGTATGGTCAGATATAGTTTCATTCCCCTCAACTTCCCGGATTCTGCGAGCAGCTTCAGCAGTATTGAGGCTAAGTTTAAAATAATGCCCCCAAATCGCCAGAATTTCAATACGTGTATCCAGGGGGCGGATCCAGCCTGTTGAGTTGACCGTCTTCCAAAATTGTGTTGAGTGGGACGGGAAACTTTTCGAGGGTCTAGAGCATACCCTCAGAAAACAGTATAAATAAACATTTTCGGAAAGATTCTGAGGGTCTTCCAGGGTCTTCTGGAAGACCCTCAGAGTTTTTCTGGAAGACCCCCAGGATCTGCCCCTGGTATCCACCATCATAACATCTGAAACAAAAGGTACAGCTGATTGGTATTAATAATGATATGATATATATAATAATGGTATCAATGATATAGATAGTCTCCAGATGTGTACATGAAATAAGCTTTTGAGGAAAGGTGTATAGAAAACAAAAATACTTTTGATACACTCTAATATTATTTTTCATACACATATGAAATTTGATTTTGGATGTGCTAAGTGCATGGACCAATTATATTAGACATTAAATTCCAAAGAATTGTTTAATGAAACAAATGTTGAATACATATCTACTAAACTTACTTTAGTCGGGTACAAGGACTTAGGCTCGTTCTTAGTTTATCAAAAAGAGTATTATCTATAATTCATTGACATTCAAATTGTTTTTCGGACAATTGAACTCATCCCTTTTCCTTTTGTTAATTTGTGTTGTTCCTGGAAGGTCTGAGCCGAACTATTATTTGGCCTTTTCCATGTGTACTATCTGTTTATCTTAGTAGTGCTAAGTAAAGAACGGTAATGGTGAAATCTACACTGACGTCTGACAAGTTGATGTATGCCGGTTCTTTCGGTTTTCTCACTCTCCAACGATGTAGTGTACACGTTTCTCCTTCCAGATCTGCATTAAATACATTTAGATTAATACATTTAAATTAATATA
>VCCN01006809.1:116326-127553 GCA_006491835.1 Architeuthis dux | reverse complement strand
TATCTATGTATGTGTCACGCGTACAGGCCGCACCAATGGAGTCAGTTTGATTAACGAAGGAGTCAATTTGATCAACAAAGCAGCCAGTCTTGTTCCATTCTCTCTTTCCTGTACTTAGGAGATTCACAAAGACAAAACACAAACTCAAAAGCAAGTCCATTGTTTTTTTAACATTGGGGTTTTAAAATTATTGACAGTAGGCCAGAACAGAGAGGGGGCCAGCATGGGTGTCCACAGGGTGAAAGTGGAGCATTTGCCCCCACCTCTCCTGGATCAGGCCTTCCCACTGAGGGCGAGGGTATTTGAAAGTCGGAAACTTATAGTCAATAAAGGATAATGGTGCGGTACAATTGTTTTATGTAACCCCACCTTAATGTTCACATATAAAAAGACTGTATTATTATTATTCACTGGTAACAGGGTTACCACTAAGATATATTCTGAATATGCACTTTTTCCCGACCCCCCAGGAAATATGTCATTTTGCACCCCACCCCTCGAAAAGTATTAGCGGACGCATATGGGGGCCATGTGGGCCAGTTGGCATTGGTCTACGATTTTGAGTAAGGTGGGGGGGGGGGGGGGGCTACATGATTTTGAGGAGGGCGTATTCACTTCTTTTTATTACAGTAAGGCATACCTATTGTATTATGTACATCTTAAATTAAAATTGAATGCCATTACCTTTTTTTTATAAATCATTCTCTAGTTCTTTTATTCTGTTATGTTATTTGTAGGCACGCCGTGTACACGTATATGTATATACCCATACATTAGGCATCTCTGCAGCCCTTTGTCACCCCATTTTAAAACGTACATTAAAATTTAATTTAAAAACTGTTGTTCGTAAGTTTTCTTGTTTTTGTTAGAAAGAATAAAGTCCAAATATGTGTCTGGAAAAAAGAAAAAAAACATTTCCGCATATCTACATACATAAATCATATGTACCTAGCACTGATTATAAAAAGACTTACATGAGCAGTTTGAAATGAGGCATATCTTTCCCATCCGAACTCAGCCAGCTTTTCGCCGGCCCGTGTATAGCCTGCTGCTGTGATATTTACTAAGTTTAAGCACTATATTAATTTGATCCATAACATTATTATTCTTTTTTTAATAATATATATGTCGTTTTTGTTGTGAATGTTTTCGGTAGTACCAGGAACATAAATCATTTGACACACATGAAAAAAAGTGTTTATATCGGGGGGGGGGCAAACTTGCTTACAAGCCGAAGACATAAACAACATTTGTTTACATCTTATTATGGTTACATACACATTTTGTTACAACAATTTTATATGAATTTTAACAATCACGTTTACGCAATAATATTCATTCTTGGATGTAGTTTTTTTAAACTGTTTATTTTTTATTAGCTTCCGTAATCACAAAGTAGTAAGTACACATTTGTTACGTTTGCCCATTATTCCCCGACTCCTGACATTTCTTTAATCCCTGTCTTTCTGAACATTAAACTTATGTTTTAATCCAGTGGGGTCGTTGTTCAGACCCGGTGAAATAATTATGAAGCTTGGATTTTGTTACCTTTTATATTAAATGTGATGAAAAAAAGGGTCTCCTCAGCCAACATATTTCGACGAGCCGCGCTAATCCAGTCTTGATAACTTCTTTCTCCCTGTCACTAGTGTCTTGTTAAGTTAAACAGAATGACGAACCGAGAGTCATAGGTGTGTGGGAACAATTTGGTTAAGGAGGGCAGAGGCAGTGTTGCAAACTCAAAAAATATGTTCGCGCTAGTTAGACAGCCAAAAACTGCTAAATCTTTTTAAAATAGCCAAAAATGGCCGAAGACCACCAAAAAGACACTAAAAACGGCCATATTGTTTTATGCGTAAACGCGCTAATTTAGCGCTTTTTGCTCTGCACTGACAAGAAATGCGCTGAATCTAGCGCGAAACCCGCAACACTAGGCAGCGGGCTTGATTTGCCCGAATTGTTACATCGATAAAAAACACAAGTACTAATTTCCAATAAAACGTCTGTTTATCAATCTTTGCTACGCAGTTAGTACAAAAATCACGCAACATGCAACTTAAAAGAAATATTGTTCTCTACGCCTTTCTTCTACGCCGCAAAAATATCAATAGCCCGAATTTTCCCCACTGTTTTGCCCGAATTATTTTAGGGCTGACCCCCCCCCCCCCCCCCCCGGCTCATACGCCTATGGTCATATCCTTCAAGCGTATGAATGCATGGTATGCACATGGAGAAAAAAGAAGGAAACAGTGAAAAGTAAATACCTGTGTTTGTCCGGGTGGAATTCTAGTTGTTAATGGGTGTCTGTCTCACTTCGCCAACACTTATACTATGAAGGTTGACTGCATTTCTCAGTGAACGAATGCTGTAGGGCGCAAATTCGTTACGTCAGCACAGGCTTTAAGCTAATTGGGCAAATTGCTCCCGATTTGGGTGCGGGGCCCACATTGGGCTACGCTACTCTAATCTTGCCAAATAGACACAAAAACAAAAATAAAATTAATAATTTGAATAAAACATATCACAGTCACTGAAACAAGTGGTTTTGTAAATAGTACTTACTTTTCAATAAAGTGTATTATAGAATGGAAAACAATTAAAATGTGCTTTTAAAAATTTCAGAGGAATACTTTTTACACGCTCCATAATTAATTAACATATTTAATTCAAGTAAAAAAAATAAGAATATAAACTAAACAGTATACCTGACACTACTTTGTAAGAATTCAGAAGAAAAATAAAATCGTTTTTGTTCGCTGTGAAATCTGCAATTTCATGCTAGGTGTAATGCTGCAATTGTGTGTTCGTGTGTATTTGACAAGACTAGATTACCCTAGCACGGGAACCCCTTGGTTGCGGGGCAACATGGGGAGAAGTTGGTTTGAAGCCGGTCCTGTGTAGTGGGGTTAGTTTTCACTGGTTGCATCGCACCTGTGGCTTGGAGATTGACTTCGAACGAAATTCTAACTCAGGTACTGAGTGATATCCCACTCATCTTTACGTTACCCCGTTTTGGCGTTTAGCGCTGATTCGCTATAGCGATCTTTTTCAAACATTTTTCGTAAGAAATTTAGTTGTGTTAAATTTCCGAAATAAATATTGAATGATAAAAGGCAGCCTCATGAGACAATATCCGAAATAACTGTGTACACTTTTGTTAATGTGCCATGTGGATGATGAGACTAAACACATACAATAATAATTTACCATATAGCGATATACATCGACAGTAGCTAGTACCATACACCATACACCATACACAATACTCATTCTTTCCATCGTGTTGAGACTTCACAACGACATCATATATTTTAAAATGATTGCTGGGACTATATTTTCGGTGGGATAACCCTACGTACATTATGATCATAAAAGTGTATTCTAACATGTAAGAAACTATGAAACTATTTAGGCTATAATGACCTGAGAATGACCATGCATTGGCACTGTTTCGTTCAGCGCTGAATCTTTAGGAACGTATCTATACAGCGCTAACCGAGGTTGCACTCTTCATTGATTAAAACTTCATCTGAATGAAGTTACTAAAGCTGTCTTTATTATAGCTGTGATCTACAGAGAAAGAGAACAGGTCTGGTTAGTCACTCAGTAGAAACTGCCACGTGACCAACGTCCTTTGGCAGCATGCCGTGTTTGAGGTGGTTAATATTGGAAAAAAGGGTTGATCAATGAATACATTACTTCTCACGTGTTTTGTTGGGCAGTGATCACTTTTTCGAAAAGCGTGAATGCTACTGGACACAAACTAAGAGTCCAATTTAATATAAACATTGCAAAAAATAAAAACTTATTTACGGGACGCCCCTCCCGTAAATAAGTTTTTTCTAGACATAATTAGGAATAAATATTCATATTTTCAGCCGTCTAGCTCCATTGGTGTGGCCTGTACGCGTGATACATACAACATACATAACCAGCTAGCCAAACGTAAAAACTGAAGAAACCTATGTTGACATACCTCCTCTTCCAGTTGGCGGAGATAAAAAAAGAAACTTGGACAAAATTTGTGAAAGAAAATATGTGAAAATAAAAATATTTCATTTAAGAATCTCAAAATAACTTAGAAGTATTAACACTCAGAAATGTTTTCACAATTATAAGTATGCAGTGGCGCTTTAACTATTAGGCTAAGCAGTCTTAAGCCTAGAGACATGGAAGAAAGGGGGCCCAAAAGCACATAAAAATGGTTTGAGTGTACAAAATATTGTTTAATTAGGTGGACACGTGAGCATTTTGGATATTTCAGTACTTATGCACACACTGGGTGTCCCAAAATTAACGCCCGATTTATCGGGAAAGGGTAGTAATTACTCGTAGGCAGTAATTCCACCTTAGAAATAATGGGAAAATGTACTCCTCCCGGGCAATAATTGCACCCTAGAAATAATTCCGAACGCAAAGGGGGATAACTATGTTAATATGAAGAAAACTATGGTAATTGTATTTTTTAAATTAAATATATATGCTAAATGCCAGAAATGATTTTTTTTTTCGGATTCTTGTTCTTATGACTATTTTATTAAATGTAAATACTCAGGGATATTTTTTTTAATACTTATATGTTTATATTGTTAAGACTGGAAATTGCAGAATTAATGAAATAAAACTTTCTTTTAAAGATACCAATAATACATATTTTAAAAATACCCAGAGATATATATTTTTTTATTCTTAGATATTATATTGTTACCACTTAACTTATTAAGGATATTTGCATAACCTTAGTACATATTCAGTATTTCTGGGGTGAATTTATTACTTTCATTACAAATGATGCGTTTGCCAGCTATGCAACATGCAGTTTGTAGATCAGTTTACACTGAGGAACTGAGTCGAAGGTTTTGTAGCAAACTAACTTGTTGACTGAAGACTTCCTTTCCGGGTAGGAAACAGAGAGTCTGTGTGAATGGTTCTAAATCTAAGTGGAGGTGTGTAAGTAGTGGTGTGCAACAGGGGTCAGTGCTTGGACCAGTACTATTTTTAATATTTATTAATCATCTACCAGATACAATATCTATAAAATGTTAAATCTTTGCAGATGATACCAAATTGTTCCACCCAGTCGCCGGTTGACAAAGTAAGAGTACAGGAGGACCTAGATAAAGTAATGCTATATTCAAGAGAATGGTTATTAGCTTTTAATGAAGATACATATAAGGTGTTACACGTAAGAAATAGAAATCCGTGTTACGATTACTGTATGAACGGAAATGTACTAGATATTGTAAATGATGAAAAGGATCTTGGTATTTTAGTAACTGATAAATTATCATTCTCCAGGCCAGTGCTGCGGCTAAGGCGAACAGGGTGCTAGGACTGATTAAGCATACATGTTCATATGTAGACAAGGACTCGTTCCCTATACTATAGTAGCGGTCACTTTCATAAAAATAATAAATACATACGAAAATAGGGATATGAATATCGAGCTGGTTTTATCACCAAGGTCAAGCCAGCTTAGACCATATGATTTACGAAACTAAATATAGCCTCTTTTCCCCCGTGACGTCAGCACGTATAAAAAAAACCGTTTATACGGATTGTCATTGCTCACTCGCCCGTGTCAACCTTTCAAGGCACGTAAAACCCTTTTGCCTCATCACTTAGTATCCTAGTTGCCTGGGGCTCACTACGTGCGTTACTATATGTACGTAACAAATCTCTTCCTCTTTTTAATATGGGCATTTCTTAAAATGCCGCCTCTTCTTGCTTCAAATCTTTGGTCATTCTCTCCACATTCCTTTTCGCCCAAACTAGAAATAAACGCCTCAAATATAGGTTATCCGAGATTACGATGACCAACGACCACTTTTCGTTTCTATCAACATCAGGTTAGCGACTCATGTCTTAAACGTTCTTCCTGATAAGAAACTACCCTTTTCTACATCGGTATTTTCCCTTCCTGTCATATGCCTCTTTTTTCTTAACTGATTTCTTTTGTCTCGTTCACATATCATTGGGCACGATTATCACCTAGATATCGGTTCAAATAAACGGCTCCGCACCAGACAAAATATTTCGGTACACAAAACCGGCAATTACAGAAATGCTATTATCTTTACTGTTTTTAATTAAATGCAACACTTTTATTTCTATCTGTCACCTTTGTTCTTCTTTATGTCTTTATATGAATTGTGTCTTTGTTTATAATCGCCCGCCAAAATCCAACATAGCTGTCCGCTCTTCTTCATTTTGACCATGTGCTACATATTTATTTCCTCTTCCGGCCACTACAATCACTAATGGCTACCACTGCTACTATTATTGTTAATGCTACACACCTAATGCTAATGGCTGTTGCTGCTACACTTTAGCCGCAATTATTTGAATAGACATTATTCTACACTTTTACACTAACTTGGCCGCTAATTCATTCAATATTAATTCACTTCTCCCCTTTACCAACTATATAACCTTAAACCTTATACTATATAAGACGTATGTCCATCCACACCTAGAGTACTGTGCACAGGCCTGGTCACCGTACTTGGAGAGAGATAGAAGAGACGGGACACCGAAACCGCTCCAACATTGGAGAGCAGAGTTCAGTCTGATCTCCCAGAGCGAATCCCTTCGGTTGGGCTGTTGACCTCTGCGATCACCTCATGTGGTTGTATCGGATGGACTAGCTAGGGCGTAGGGTCTGCGTTCGCGCTTTCCTGAGACTTAGCTAGTAGCTTTTTAGGTGTTCCCGGCTTCTGCCATTCCCGGCTTGGTTGGCTGTGATCAAAGTGTAGTACCTGTTCGTCGAGACCACCATGGACTCCCGGTTCAGCGAACCAAGGCCCTTCGGGGGTCCTTGTGGCATGCCCAGGATTCGTCCTGGGAGAAGTTGCACAGGATATCGCAGCCAGCGGGCCGGGGAGGCGGTCGCACACAGCCCGGGATTCGTCCCGGGATCTCAGATCAGTAGGCTCAGGCTTTGTCCTGAGAAGTTCTAGTACAGGATTCGTCCTGTAACCAATGACACTTTATGTCCAGGTTTGCAGGATTTATCCTGCAAACAATGACAAGTACCACGTCCAGGTTATCCCTGTCCTCGTGGCATTTGTCTTAGTGACAGGGACTTGGGATGCTTCCACCTCAAGTAGCTAGTCACGGGGACAAGGGATCTACCCCCCTTCCCCCCCTCTGCCTGCACGTGCACATGCGCGTGCACATGCGCGTGCACATGCGCGTGCAGGACTCCCACGTTAAAAAAGACCCTGTGTCGAATGTGCCCAGGTGGGGGTGGCGTATAAATAAAACCGTACTTGGAGAGAGATACAAAATATTTTTAGAAAAAGTCCAGAGACGAACAACTAAGTTAATACCGGAACTAAAAAGTACTGTGTTAACATCATACCCTGTAAATGTGGTATTGTCTATACCGGAGAAACGGGCCTCCCCCTCAAGGTCAGATCGGATGAACACAAGAAAGCCATAATCAGGGGCGAGAAGAGATTAGATTATGCGGACAAAAAGGTTGGTATGTTAATGTTTATTCTCAAAGTTATAGACAAGTGACTTTTTATTTAAAAGCAAAAAGGGGGCAATTGTTTTCAATCAGCTGATTAGGCTTCAACAGACCTTGAAAGAGGGGAGCGAATATGAAGAACTGCTCAAGTAAAGCAATGGAGAGTGAAACGGATCGACGAAAACGGAAAGGCACAAGGACATGGGTGTGGCAGAAATGCTCAAGTCCTATGGCCTGTCACTATGCCAACGACCGCTATCTCCATCACCCCTACTACACCTCAATGTAGTAGTGGAAGATAAAATAAAATAAATAATAAAATATTCACCGTTACGGTTCAAGAAGTATTTTGAGGTTATATTCCTACTACCTTGACGATTTCTTTTTTCTCATACAATCGCCCATCCGACTATTAAATAAGTGCAAAGTAAATCTAGGTCACTTAACTTGACATACCTTCAACGCATCAACGAATCATTTGTGCGGCTGTACGCGTGATACATACATAGCCAGTCAGCTAGCCAGCCAGGCACACCAATTTGAAAACTGAAAGAAACCTATGTTGACTGTTTTGGTTACAGTTCTGGGTGACAGTTTCTAATAGATAGATATGAACCGACTCAAATAGATAGATAGATAGATAGATAGATAGATATGAATAGACTTGAATAAAGACAGACATAAACAGACTGGAATAGAGAGATATAGTGGGGCCGCTTTGTGATAAAAGCATAACATTTGGTACACTCATAGCTAAAGGCATTAAAAGAAAATTGGGATAATGGGTTTTCAATATATCATGGGTTTTCAATATATCGCCCATGGCAGACATTTTGAAATGGCTGCCAGTGACAACTGTTTTTAGATCAATCTTCCCATCAGCAATGGATATAATATGATATTGAGGACATAATTAGTTGAATTTATTTACTATACATTTGGGGAATTGCCATTTGGATAATACATGCAATTCATTGAAAATTCAAGATGACCGCCATGACTGGTATGGACATTGTAATTGCAATAAAGTTGCATAAACAAATCAGATATGGATGATCCTGGTGTAAGATCATACATTTTTTTATGATGATGAATTCAAAAATGGAACTTTAGAATTGCCCAGGAGCTTCCTTTTATCTGAAAGTTCAAGATGACTACCATGTGTGGGGTCAGATGCTGGTGTCAACTCCACAACTACCTACACTGTGTAGATGGGGCTGATGATACTGATCACGGTGATCATGGTGGTGGTGGTGGTGGTGGTGATCATGTGTAATGAAATGCACTCTGGTTCTGTGTGTTCGCGCGTTTTGGGGCGTACATGACCAAAGGGCCATATCGTGTTACCCGGGCTGGAAAATGGGTCAAGCGGCCGACGAGGTCGGAACAAAAGAAAATGCGTTCAACCAACCGGGGTGGTTTTAAGGGTTGTCGTGATTTTCAAATCGCGGGCAGTTTAGAATCAGTTAGATCCGAATCCCAGGAGCGACGGGTCGGACCAGAGAAGGCATGGCTCCCCTGTCCGTTAGAAGCCTTACTTTTTAAATTACTACTATCACTGTTAGTGATTCAGCAAAGTGACCACTCGTTTAGAACGTTGACTGAAGCAGAATTCGATGCCTCAAAGTGGTCCGCGAACCGGCCCGGAATCGAAGCTATCGGCAGGAATAAAACGAACCCAGATTTCCAATTGAAAATACTGAATTTTGTCGTCTTTCTCTCCCCCGTCACGTGGGCGAGCCTTTTCTCCGAGTTTATTTTCTCCACAGAATGTTCGCTCCCGTAAAGGTACAACCCAACGACGAGAGGTCTCTCTCACATCGGCGAGAAGAAATAATACCGGCATTATACAACGCATGGTGATGGTGTTGGTGGAAGTGGTGATGATGGTGTAGTAATGGTGGTGGTAATGATGGTGATGGTGGCGATGATGGTGGTGGTGCTGATGATGATGGTGGTTGTGATAATGGTGGCGATGGTGATGGTGGGTGTGGTGTTGGTGGTATTGGTGATATTGGTGATGATGGGTATGGTGATGATGATGGTGCTGATGGTGGTGATTATGCTACACTTAGAATAAAGCTTGTGTGCATGATTTCCCCACGCTGAGAAAGTGGAGTCCCCAAAAGTTCTGGAGACCAAGAGCTTGAGGAGAATGATACAGCTGATCCTGGAAACAGAATTAGCAAACTCACTGAACAAGATAAAAATGTCTTAAGTTTACTCTATAACCAACTGTGATCCAGTAAGAAGATATTGAGAAATCATCGATTGTGAAGAAGGTGGACAGTTCCTTAGAGGCCTTAAGAAACTGTTTAGCAGAGAGATCAAGAACAGTCAAGTTATGGCTATTGTACATGAATTGATTTCAGAAATATGTTCATCACAGCAGAGAGAGACGGAGTCTGGTTAGGGCATTTAGCTGATGTGGTGAAGATGCTACCTTTATTTGCAGCAACCGGTCACATCCACTATGCGAAGAGTGCCCGGTTGTACTAAGTAAATGCGCAGCCTGCCATAAAATTATACTTGGCTGTACGAACAGTTTGCTGTGAAAGGGTACAATTGTGTTAGACGGTCCGAAAGGTTCTGGGCAGGTGTATGGACATATTTAATTATTGCACAGACAATGGTGAGATCTTTAAAAAGCAGAGGTGGACTCACTTAGGGAATGGATTGACAGAATCTGTGAGACTGCTGTGGGTGTCAACCCTGCACTAATTATCTGCTGTTCACCAAGCAATGACGTCAGTTACAGGCATAAGCGTATGGAAACTCGGTGGGGGGGCATGATTTGCCCGAAAATGTACACAGATAAAAACACAAGTATTAATTTCCAATAAAATATCTTTTTATGAATCGGCAATACACAGATAGTACAAATCGTACAAAATGCAACTTAAAAGAAATATCGTTTTCTACCGTTCTTAGCAGCAAAAGTATCTATTACTTTGTCAATATTTTCGCTAACAGCATTGGCATACTTTCGTTCGATATTTAGTAATCATATATGTCTTCATTTGTCTGAGGCCGCTGAAGGTGCACTCTGCAGAACACGATGTAGCAGGAATATTTGCCAAAATACCAGCGATTTTATTGAAGACTGGCAGTATGCCATGAAGATCGTTCTTGTAAAGAATTTCAACAGCACCAGTTGCAGTTGCCTGTGAACCTGGTGGATACGTATGGTCTGTGAAAAACTTTGCATGGATTGTCTTTTCTGCCTTTAGAAGCTCCAGATCAACACCATAATGTGATGCAACAAGTTCATGGTGCTCATCTGACGCATTAGTAGTGGAGATAACATAGCCACGTGCGCATAGTATGTATTGGTCATTATCTTCAAATCGTGTTTACATTTCCACAATAAACTTATCCAGACTGGAATAATAGGTGGATATGCAATGGCAGTCTTTGGCAGTTTGATTAAGTGGCACGTCCATTGTGAATTCACCAACAAGGGCTTGCAAACGACGAGGCACCTTTTTTCTCCATGAAATTCTTGCTTCCTTGAATGAGAATCGTGTGCCTTGGAGGATTTCTCCAATAGTTTGGCCTAACACTTCAATGCATTTCCAAACGCTTTCAAAGTTTTCTTCATTTCTGCAGTTAGCAAGAGAATATTCCAGCTATGAACTGACACCTGTTCATACATGTCTCTTCAAGGGCAGCTACATGAGGCATCCAGGCAAGTCACCATTAGCAAAGTCTTTAGAAAGAGAATTTCCTCAGCTTTCCAACGGTGTATCTTGT
>VCCN01006809.1:93160-104318 GCA_006491835.1 Architeuthis dux | reverse complement strand
TGTGACTCGAACTCATGTCCCTTTTGGAACAGGGAAGCATAACAAATGAATAAAAAAACAACTACTGAAGTCTCTTCAGTTGAGGAGTCCGTTGTTTCAAATGTGGGTAGGAGATTAGCGAAATTCTTACCTGGAAAAGTCGATGGTTACAGACAGGGAAACAAGAAAATCCCACTGTTGATTAAATAATTAGACAAGCCTGGCTGATGCAGGGTCAAACTCCACTCCTACTTCTATTCCGACTGAAGATGATTACTGCAACTTTTGCATTGTATATATATATTAAATATAATTTTCCCGTATATATCTCAAACTTGTCAATTTAGCTCAGTTAGTAAAACATCAGCCTAGCAATCACTAGGTATTGAGTTTAAATCACGGTGGGTGAGGGTTGTTGTTTGTCACGGCGCGCTATTCTTAGAAGCGTAACGCGCCTGTCGTGGTTACGAGTGGCTAAGGTCAACAGCAAAAACATGCACCGAGACGCGAAAAACGGATTTAAAGGACGATATCAAAAACAGATGTTTCATACTGAACAAGCCCAGGATAAACAAGCAAGACAAACAAACAAGATTTTGTGGGCAAATATGGAAGTTTATCAAATATAAACAAGAGATACTCCAGTGACAGAAAATAGTCCTTTGGTCGTGGGGGTCAAATTCCCTGTTTGAGAAATATGAAAACATTGGGGTTTTCACAAATGTACGTTTTCGGTCCACAACCTTTAGAAAAAAGCAAAGAGAAGAAAAGAGCGAGGGAAGTTTATACTTCCTCGAAGACAGTGTCTTCCCTCATCGGATTTGAAGCACGCGCCTATTCTGGGCGGTGCTTTGGCTCCGAGTTGCTAGTAGCAACGTGCCTCCAACTTCACTGCCGTTCGGAATCTCCCACACCACAGCCTCTACTGTCACTACTGCCACTGTCGCTGTCCCTGGCTCTACTACTGCCTCTTCCTGTCTACTGCCACTGCTGCTTATTCCCACCGCCACCGCTACTCCCCCTCCCTCTCTCCCCCTCTCTCTCTCTCTGTTACGGCGCCGAATTCAAACTCCCGGGGAAACGGGATCTTCCTTTTTCTTTTCTTTGTCCCTCGCGCGCCAAAACTTTCAACTTTCGGATGATACGGTGACTTCACCGTATCTTCCCCTGTTTTTATTCGTCCGGTCTCTCCATTCTTCCACATTGTTCTTGTTACGGTAGGAAAGTAAAGTCAACTCCTGACTTTATCTTGCAGTTTGACATCAATAATATGTGTGTTACATTTTGTGCTGCGAATCTCTTTTCGAAGCTGTGGGTGCCTAATGCGGATATTCTGAGCCACTCATGTTTTTTATCGTTTCGAAAACACTGGAACCACTCGAAACCAGGAAACGTTGTTGATTTCAATGAAGGACCTTACTGCAAAAGATTACGTATTTTAACAAGAAAGCACTCACAGAATTGTCACCAACCCACGCTATTGTCACTAAAAACTGAATGTAAATCAGTTAATATACAGCTATGAAGAAGGCGAGGTAACTGTGTTTTGATTCTCCATATTTCGGACTATTGATTAAAATATCTCTCAATAGAAAATAAATTCGTGGATCCATCCCAAAATGTAGTCAATCCTTCCTTTGCCCATGACACATCCTTCCACAAAATGTCATTGAAATTCATTGAGAACCTTTGGAGATATTGTGAGAACAATCAGTAGTGAATAATGAAATATATGTACACAAAAAATAAGAGTATCTCTCAATTGAAAAGAAGTTTTCTTTTTAATTCGACTGGATATCATTTATAGTTGTCTTATCATTCCTACTTTCAGACCTCTGACTATTGATCATCATCATCACCATCATCATCAGCCGTTATAGGGATAGCTCTAAGAGATAGAAAAGATCAACATGGATTAGACAGAGAGAGGACTAGAGTGAAGGGTATTATACAACTAATTAAGCCGCAAAAATAGAAGCAAACTCAATTAATGTGGTGTCACGAACAAAACACCCCATGCCAGAAAGGTTAAAATGGAATCATTACAACTATTAATGCAACTAAGAGAAACTTCGTCCCACATCGGCCGTCGAGCGGTTTACCAAGGGTCGCGTCTCCCAGGGAGAAACCAGCCTGAGGACGAAAATTACTGAGAATGGACACCATCAACGGGTGCCTCCACATGATGGTCCACCTCAGTCACCACCCGCTAATAACCAAAGGAAAGAAAAAAATGAAATAGGGAGGATTACAAGGAAGTTATGCGAGTATACTACTATGATGTTCACAAACCATCAAAGTAGCACTAATGAAACGTATAGAATATGGAGAAAAGATCTTCCGAACATCAGAAAAAATATAGATGCTAACAGACTAGCAAATGTAAAAAGAAACATTATCAAAGAAAAACGGTTGACTGAGGCAGAGCTCGTTGAGCTCGAAAAAAGTGTTAGAAATGAATAATGAATTAGCGAATACTAGAATTAAAAGTTCTGTACAAGTAAGAGAGCAAGGCGATATGTTGAATCATGATGTTAAGCAATACATATGAAAATAGACAAGATCAGGAACAACAAAACCAATCAAGAAGTGAAGAAAATGATCCAGATAAGGAGGAAGTTGAGAAATGAAAGCAAACATCATTAGGAAACTAGCAAAAACACAATACACTAAAATGGAAGAAAGGGAAGGATTGGACACTATCAAACATTATAAAAAAACGAAACACATTATTAGAATAGCAGATAAAGCAATCAACGAAATAGTAAAGAGTATTGACCTGAATGTGACCACCCTAAATGAAGTAATATGCTCTGCTGCAGTAGTCATTACGTCACTGCAAAAACCTAGGAAAACAAAGCTAACCCAAGAAATAAACACAAAGCACCACTATGGCAAAGAAGTATATAGGGAGAGATTGAAGATCTACGAGCAGAACTCTCGATCTTAGACGAATTATCGAGGGAAATAAAAAGCAGGAGAGTAAATAAAATAAAATGTAAATATGATATAAAAGAAGAGAATGATATACCCACTGTAAAAGAGGTCCTAAAATAGTGCATCCAGCTAAAAGCACATGGAAAGAGAAGATACGAGAAAAGGGATACATTTTACAAACAAAATAACACCTTTAAGACTAACAAGAAAACGTTCTACAGGGAAATTGCGAAGTCAATGAAACCTGTAGAAAAATACCATCAAGTGAAGAAGTGAGGGAGTTCTGGAATAAAATATGGGGAAATGAAATGAATTATGACAGAGACGCAGAATGGATTAAAAACACGAAACACAGATACGGCGAGATGGAGGAGCAGGAATGGGACAACATAAACGTTGAGGAAGTACAACAAGCCCTCAGAAAATCGCAAAAATGGAAATCCCCAGGAATAGATAAGGTACATAACTTCTGGCTAAATGCTCTTCCATCTATGCACAAACCATTAGCAGATCTGTTCCCTAATGCCATCGATAACCCACAACAAAACCCAGAATGGCTAACCCAAGGAATTACGTATCTACTCCCAAAAACTGTTGACACTGCCAACCTCCCAAATTACGGACCAATCACATGTCTATCCACAACCTACAAGATACTAACATCGATCTTAACTGAAAAAACGTATCAATTCCTTGAAACTAATAACATATGCCCTGAAGAGCAAAAAGGATGCAAAAGAGACTCTTAGGGCTGCAAAGATCAGTTTGAGAGTGTTCCGCATGACTGGGTCATAAAGTTACTAGAAGTAATGAAAATCTCTACCCTCTCTTATTAACTTTCTAAAGGTCAGCATGAAAAAATGGAATACTACCTTAATCCTCAAACATCTTAATAGTGAAATTAGATGCGATAACCTGCAGACAAACAATGGAATATTCCAAGGAGACTATCTCTCACCCCTAGTATTCTGCATTGCATTAATACCTCTCTCAACGAACTAAATAGCATAGGGTATGGGTATCACATACTAGGTAAGTATATTAATCACTTGTTGGACGATTTAAAACTGTTTGCCAAAAATAATAATGAACTAGAAGGCATTTTAGCAATAACTCAGTGATGATATCACCATGGAATTTTGCCTAGACAAATGTGCTAAGGCAACCTTTAAAAGGGGGAAGCTGGTAAAGACAACGGCTATAGACTAGATAAGGAAACCGTGATCCGGGAACTGGACCAGGGAGAAGTATATAAATATCTAGGAATTAACGAAGAACAAGGGATTCAACATACAGAAATGAAGGAGAAGATTAGAACGAGATGTATTAGACGAGTAAGGGCAATAAGCAAAACTGAGCTGAATGCAAAATAAGTTTGAAGCTATCAACACCATAGCTCTACCTGTTGTTACCTACTCGTTTAATGTGATGAACTGGAATCTCGAAGATGTCCGGAGAATAGATAGAAAGATCAGAAAGCTCCTAACCATGTATAGCATGCATCACTCCAAAGCAGATGTAGATCGCCTGTACCTGCCTAGGACAGAAGAGGGTAGAGGATTGATCCAACTAGAGCTTGTATACAAGACCACAACCATAGGGCTCGAAAGATACCTATTGGTGACAAATGACTGCATGCTAAGGCTTATCTACCAGAATGAATCAACTAAAACGCTACACTGGATAAGTAAAGAAAGGCAAAGATTCAAACGTAATGTACACCTAAACGATCAGGGTGAAATAGGTAGCGGAAGAACAACAAAGGCGGGAAAAACCCAAATGGCAGGAAAAACCCTTACATGGACGATACCCATTGCGTCACAGGATCCTGATGTTGAGAACAATCTGACCCATCAGTGATTTCGGAGCTCTGGGCTGAAACCAGAAACAGAAGGGTTTATCCTAGCCGCTCAAGACCAAAGCCTGCTAACAAGATCTTACCAGGCACATATTTTAAGGAACGGGGCATATCTAAAGCGTCGCTTCGGTGCACACGCCCAGGAGACTATTGATAACCTAATATCTGGCTGCTCTACCCTAGCCCAAACGAATTTAAGAATACGCATGACAGGGTGGGGCAATACCTTCACTGGAATATATGCCAACACTACAACCTACCCCACGCAGAAAATGGTATGAGCACAAACCACCACCTGTGCTAGGAGGTGAAGGTATTACGTTTCTATGGGACTTCGCCATACACACCGACGGAAGTATGCAAGCCAATAGGCCAGATATAGTGATAAAATACTTCAAAGACCATACATTCTACCCTATAGACATGACGATCCCGTTTGATAAAAACATCTCAGCAAAGGAATTTGAAAAACTCTCAAATTATAAAGATCTGGTAATCGAAACGGCAAGAATGTGGCACTTAGACACAACCACTATCCCAGTAGTAGTAGTAGTAGGAACACTGGAAATGATTAAGAAAAAGACTGATGCAAACCTTAAAATAATCCAAGGAAATCCATCTTTGGCTAAAATACAAAAGATCGTGCTAATGGGCATTGCTCACATACTCAAAAAAACTCTCTCAATTCAATAGCCCGTACCCTAAGCCATATATTACATGAACACTGTGTTTGTTGGGATGCTTAGATTTTCCCCCCGTTCTCCTTTAGAGTGTTTCAATTATATTCGCGCGTCTGTGCTCAGTGGGTAGAAGGCAAACGAATGATATTAAGAGCGCAAAAATCTACCGAAGCTGTTGAGGAGTTCTGGAGTGAAATCTGGGAAAGAAGCAAGTCTCACAACGAAAGAGCTCCGTGGATCCAACAAAAACATCACCTTTACAAACACGTCGAGAATCCAACAACAACACGTAGAGACGCAAGGATGGTCGGATATCCACATCACAGAGACCAATGCTGCCATTAACAAGGCCAAAAACGGGAAAGCACCAGGGATTGAACCTACCGAGCATCCACGAAAACCTCACATGTGCCCACAATGACGTAATTGAAAACCCAGAGAAATGACTAAAATGGCTTACATGTGGAGTCACGTACCTGCCCCAAAGACGGAGGAAACCCAAAACCCAAAGAACTACAGGCCCATCAACTGCCCACCAACAACGTACAAGATCCATCATCACGGAGAGGATCTACAGCTTCCGCGATGAAAACAACCTGACCCCAACAGAGCAGAAGGGATGCAAGAAGGGAAACTATGGGTGCAAGGACCAGCTACTCATCAACAATGCGATTCTGCAAGAGGCCAAATCGAGGAAAAAGAACCTATCAACAGCATGGATCGACTACAGGAAAGCATTTGACAGCGTGCCACACCCCTGGATAGAGAAAAGCCTCAGGATCTACAGAGTATGCCCCCAAACTATCAAATTCATTACGGAGAGCATGGAAACCTGGAAGACTACCCTAAAGTTTAATCATGCAGATCAACATCAGAAGTGGAATCTTCCAAGGGGACTCGTTATCACATCTACTCTTCTGCCTAGCACTAGCACCACTAAGCAACCGGCTAAACAGCAGCAGCTATGGGTACGCAACGCAGTACGGCAAGCTGAACCACCTGTTCTACGTAGACGACTGAAGACGTTTGCCAAGGAGGACAACCAACTAAGAGGCCTATTCACCATTGTCAAGACCTTCAGCGATGACATCAAGATGGAGTTCGGGATAGTGCCAAAGCCATTTTCAAGAGAGAAAGCTGACCAAAACGGTGGACATAGACCTTGATATCAATACCACGATCAAGGGACTAGACCAGGATGACACATATAAGTACCTAGGGGTGAACGAAGGAGATGGCACACAGCACTCAACCATGAAGGAGAAGATCCGGAAAGTGTACTCCAGGAGAGTGCGTATAATACTCAAAAGCGGGCTTAATGCGGCCAATAGGCTCAAATCTATAAACACCATAGCGATACCTGTAGTAGCAACAGCTTCAATATCATCAACTGGAAGCTGAATGACATCAAGAGACTGGACACCAAGACAAGGAAAATGCTTACCAAGGAGAAGATACATCGCCCGAAAGCAGATGTTGACAGACTCTACCTACCAAGAGCGTCAGGTCGACGGGGCCTAGCCCAACTTGAACTTACGTGCAAGACTACCACTTTTGGGTTAGATGCATACCTGTCAAAAACAGATAATCCTCTCCTCCAAATAGTAAAACACCAGACCCACTCCATAAAAAAGAGGCTACACTCTTCAAAAAACAACTTGATATCCCCGAACCCCTCCCCCCAATAGAAAAAGAGGCGACCACCATATACGCCAAACGAGTAAAGCAGAAGGCAAAACAACATGGCTAACAACAACTGCAAAAAATATGGGAGCAAAACAAAATGCACGGGAAGTACCCTAGAAGGGCGAAAGAAGCAGATGTAGACCAACAAACGACATACCAGTGGCTGAGGAGCACCGGACTGAAAGCAGAAACGCAGGGCCTGATCATCGCTGCACAAGACCAAAGCTTCGCAACCAGATCCTATCACCATCGCATAATAATGGATGGAACAGACCCACAATGCAAGATCTGCAGAAAGTACGAGGAAACGGTCGAGCACATCGTCTCAGACTGCCCTGTATTGGCAAAGACCGAGTACACCCACAGGCACAACAAGGCAGCGGCATACCTACACTGGAAGATATGTAGGAAATACAGAATCAAGACACCTGAAAGATGGTATGAGCACCAACCTAACACTGTCATTGAGAACAACGAAGTCACCATCCTCTGGGACATGCCCGTCCAAACTGACAGAGAAATAAGGGCAAATAGATCTGACATCGATATCAAGGACAGAAAAGAAAAGAGGTGCATGCTCATCGACATGGCAATACCATCTGACAGAAACACTTCCGTGAAGGTGACTGAGAATATGTCAAAATACAAGTACCTGGAAATCGAGATCAACAGGATGTGGGGCATGAAAACCAACATAACACCGGTGGTCATCGGATCTCTAGGACTGGTGAAGAAGGTAACGGAAAAACACCTAGCAGCGTCGGCCGAAACTCGAACTCCATTATCCGGGCCCGTAACCGCAACGCCACTCACCATAACTCCAGGTATGGAGATTAGTGTTCTCATTCTTGTTGCTTTTATCACTTCGTTTCGGTCGATATTTTTCTTTGGACTTTCTCACCTTTATCAGTTAAGCTTTCCTCGTTTAGGGATTCTTAGATAGATTACATTGATCAACAAAATTGAATTTCTTTTTCTCATCAAGGTTGCAGACCAATTTTCGATGCAGATTACGAATTTCGAGTCCGTTCCACTCTAGCACGTCTCATTTCAATGCAGAAAATCAAAATTACTATGTATAAGATATGCAAAAAGATACTACACAGGACAAGCTAACAACGCTGTGCGTTGGACCCCCATACAGTGCTCTATAGGGGCTATATACTAAAGTACAGCTGTCATCATGAAAACTAGATGTGAGACAAGAAGACATAATACATTTTCGGAATCAGCATCCAAATCCTCTTAAAGTACACCACACTACCTGCCTGATGAAAGATTTGTTGTTGCCCAGTATTATTACAGTACATAATTATTTGATGCCTAACTCTAGAACGTCTATAAGAGAAAAAACCCTAACAGATGGATTAATTACTCGTATATATCTCCCTCATGAATTAAATCCACAATTTTGCCTATAAATTATACTTGAAATTCCCTTGTAAAATCCTGAAATACCTATAAATTAAAGTGTATTTTTTAATTCCTCCTGTCTGAAAACCATGATTTAGCCCTTTAAAGTATTCAGATATGTCAATTGGGAGACGAGATATGAAATTTTGTATTTGTTAGTGTGTGCTGGCGGCCATTTTTCTTTATGCAAATGAAGTAATTCTACCCAATATTTTTCTTGGAAACATCTTTTCCCTGAAAGAGGATATCCTAAGGAACATTTTGGTACCCTAAATGTAGAATCGCGAGATGGGGGTGCATGGTAGGCCCTGCTGGCCTCCAGCCTATAGTACTTAATCTCGGAACTTAAGCCAAAGCTTAACAACGACAATTTTTCTGTGTACGTCGAATGTTTTATTTACGTGATCCCTGCTTTCATTTTCAAGTTAACATTTGACCTGAAAGAAGTTTCCTAATCTACGCACACACAGACTCACACAAATACAAACATGCACAAAAACACACACACGTACACATAGACACAAACACACACATATAAACACACGCACACACACGCACACACACGCGCACAAATAAACATACGTGTGTATGCGTCATTTCTACGTAACGATTTTTCTGATTAATGAGCCTAAATTTATTCAGCTAGAGAGTCGTCACTTTTGAAACGTTTCTTTTTAATTGTTTAACTCTTCTTATCTATGAAGTGTTACTCTTTTGTTTACAATTAGAATTTGCCTGCTCCTCTGTCCTGGTAAAATAAGGGCTCGGTTTGTGTTTGCGAAATTGATAAAATAATCTCTGAGGTTACTATGATTACTATGGTAAATAAGATCTAACCAACCCACCAGAGCTTGGTGCGACCTTACAGCACCACAAAGCTATCAAAGATGACAGTACAAAATAATAAAAAACGCAAAAAATGGGGCATACATTCAACACCTGTACGTTATAACCAACAGGTGCTCTCTTGTTGGCCTCCAGGAGGGACCCAGTCGTTGTCCTGTGACTGCTGGCCCAAACTCCGGCTCGTTTTCCCGGTGTCCGGAAATTTAATCGCTGGTAACTTCTACACGAGTAAATTAAACGCAGAAATGGCTATTTCCTAGCCACTTTTTATAGCCGAAACGAAACGAGACGATAAAGTCGCTACAATATGGAGTCGCTTTTTTGGCAAAGGAAAACGTTGTTTGAATGAAATTATATTCATTTTGGTGCGCTAATCTGGCAAAAATCAGCATATTATTTGATTTTAATAACATTTTCGATACTTATTTATTAAAAAAAAATTAAATACGTAGTTTTAACTATTTTTACAAAAAATAAATAAATACGTAGTTTTAACTTGATCAAAAGTTTTAATTCAAAAAGCAGCAAAAATATTGATACTATTGAACAAAAAATGACCCTGAAAAGTTCTTATTTTATTTGTATGTAGCATAGTAAAGTAAATTTAAAGTTAAGTACCTATTTTACTGTAACATTGTACTGTGATATTGTAACACGGATTAATAATTAAATATAGCATCATGATGATGATGATGATGATGATGATGATGAAGAAATATTTACCGCTATAATTTCGTATATTATTTTCTGTTAAGTATCGTGGCCATTTTCATTTTTCGCGGTTTAGCATTTGATTGACCCAGACGACAAACGATTTTCTCATAATTGTTGTGAATGTGGGAGATTTTTAATCGGATATTTAAATTTAAAAAACTTCTTACATTGATACTATTGAACAAAAAATGACTCTGAAAAGATTTTAATTTTTATTTGTATGTAGCATAGTAAAGTAAATTTAAAGTTAAGTACCTATTTTTTTTTCGGATCTCGGAACAAAAATGGACAAAAAATGTTCACCAGAAAACCGATACCTGATTTTTAAAAACTTGTTTAAAAATTCCGTTCCCGATTTTCTTAATGTTTTTCTACAAATAAAATAGCCCACATTTTTGTCTGAACAAAAAAAATAAAATATTTCTATTAATTATAACGTACATTTTGACTGTTAAAAATTCGATGTTTCAGCGAAAAAAAAAGGTTAATAATCTCAGAGATCCGAAAAAAAAACCGATTAAAAATACATACTTAACTTTAAATTTACTTTATTATGCTACATACAAATGAAAATAAAAACTTTTCAGAGTCATTTTTTGTTCAATAGTATCAATAATTTTGCTGCTTCTTTAATTGAAACCTTTGATCAAGTTAAAACTACGTATTTATTTATTTTTTGTAAAAATAGTTAAAACTACGTATTTTTTTTTATAAATAAGTATCGAAAATGTTATTATTTGCCAGATTAGCGCACCACAATGAATATAATTTCATTCAAACAACGTTTTCCTTTGCCAAAAAGCGACACCAGATTTTATCGACTTTATCGTCTCGTTTTGTTTCGGCTATAAAAAGTGGCTAGGAAATAGCGATTTCTCCAGGCAATTAACTCTCCATGCGACTAAAGTGCCGTAAGCTCATCTTCCCTTACTGGCCTTCAGGAGGGACACGGTCGTCGTCCTGCGACTGCTGGCCCAAACTCCGGCTCGTTTTCCCTTATTGGCCTTCAGGAGGAACACGGTCGTTACCGAGCGACTCAATTCAT
>VCCN01006809.1:71854-87985 GCA_006491835.1 Architeuthis dux | reverse complement strand
TTTGTAACGTAGATATGAAAGACTTGACAGTTTGGCTCAGTCAGTAAGAGAGACACCCATCAATTAGTCGTTATTTCAAATTACTATGGGTAAATATTAATTTTATATATCGGTTTGGTTTAACGTGATGGGACAGGCAAACAATGGAAAGTTGGCTCCCCCAAATTAGGTGAGGATTGTTGTCCAAGAAAGATGTGTCATTGTTGAATGTCAACATAGAATGCAACCTACGAGTTAAGTAAAGTAGTGCCCTTACGCTGGCTACAGCTTCGTCCGTCCCTGCTTTTGTTCCACGTATCACACCCGCAGCTACCATACCCATAGCCGGGAGGAGAATAGATGGATTCATGTCTATCTCAAGGGCATTACTGCGAAGTGAACCGATTCTATTTTCTGCGCCGTTATCCACTCGGGTCCACCCCGGACCTTCTGAACTTACGAGTTATCGACCGTTTTGGTGGAAGCCCCTGTGTGTGTAATGTTCAGATATTTACAATTCTTACCAGTCTGTTGTCATTCAAAGAGTTTCGGCCGATTCATTCTTCGGTCTTCTTCAAGTGCAATATATAATATCCGTAAGGGAAGAGAGAGCCTCTTTTTCTCGTATCTCTCTCTGGTAGTAAAAAACGGTATCAAACAGAAAATTTAAACTTTAAGAGCATCGCTTGTAAAATAAGTTATAACGTCAAGTGAATAACATACACAAGAAGGAGTTCAATAATACTAAAACACTCTTCACACAATTATAGACATTATTAGAAACCGTCAACGAAAACTGTCAACATCAGCATAGTCAACATCAATATAAGTTTCTTCAGGTTTTAAGTTGGTCTGGCTGGCTGGCTAGGTATGTGTCACACGTACAGGCCGCACCAATGGAGCTAGAGGGCATAACATTTAAACATTTACCCCTTTTTTATCTTTTTTTAAAATTCCCCCTAAAATAAGTTTTTAGTAGGACGGGGATTCATTTTGCAATATAAGTTAATGCTAAATTGGACCCTTTATTGGTGTCCGGCTTTTGTTTTGAAAATTCGGACTTTTTAGTAATCACTGCCCAACAAAAGGCGTAAGAAGTAACTTATTTATTGATCACCCCCTTTCCCAATTCTTTTAATTGATCACTCCCAACACAGCATGCTGCCAAGAGACTTTGGTCTCATGACGTTTTCTATTGATTGACTAATCAGACCCCACTTTGTGTTGTCGTTGTTCATAAACGTTTCCACTTCGTGTCTTATCAACGTCAAATCGATTCCTTTTGACAGATAGCCGACATTTGACCTTAAATCTAAGCCTTGCCTTACACGCATTCGTTTGTAACGTGCTTTAGGTTTACAATTGATATTTCACGGAGGTGCAGCGGTGGCCGAGCAGTTAACGGCACGGAGAATGGGCTGGACGAGTCGACTGCAAACTCCAATCGAGGCAGTGTGTGTGGGGGTTGTTCGATCCGTACTAATGCCCACAGATCAATCTCTTTCCCCCACACCCCAGCTATGGATAAACAACAGCGCAGACTGGGCTCTCTAGCTATGGTTGGCAACCAGTCTAGGAGACGGACGACCCTGATTCCAAAACCAGCCTTAAGAGGTATGGACTCCGTCAGGCTATCTCAGCCTTGACACACCCATGATGAAATCTCTGTGGTGCTCCAACGACCCTACATGGGATTACAGGATACGTTACGTTAAACCAACACAGTGAATATTTTACAGATGAAAAGGATTTTCCAACCCGTAAGGTTAATGTATTTATGGTTAATGCCTGTTCGAGCCTATGAGCAGGAATCCAGGGATAGGATAATTTTTCATTCATGTTTTCTAAATTTATTTTATTTGTGCTATTGAGTTATCTATATTGTGGATTTGTAGAGGTATCTATACTGTCGTCTTGTATTTATGCCTTTGTTCGCTTTGTTGTTCTTTCTGTTTTAGCTGTGTGTAGTTCGAATGCGTTTGGTTCGTAACCGTGTTTAACGTGTTAAGAAAAGAGACGTAACAAGAGACACGTGTTGACAGGGCTGTTTGCCTGTGTAGTACTGTGAGCCTTCCCAGTTCCCACTTCCTGACCGGAAACGGGGCTCGTAAAACGGGGTTCGTAAAACGGGGTTCGTAAAACGGGGCTCGTAAAACGGGGGCTGTTGTGTAACCTCTCGCAAACTCCAAATGTTTTCGTCTGTCACAAATGATTTTAGCACTATGTCATTCTGCAGTTCCAAAATCTCAAGTTACAGATCTAATTTTTACTTAAATGTCTTCCAATGACTGTAGCGCTATCTGTTAAATTTACGTGGCAAGAAACAGGATATAATAAAAATGAGACCATTGGCTCCATGATAGTAAAACATTCAAATAACTTTTCGAAAGCAGTTGAAGGTGGATCACAAATAGCGACGTGTTAAAGTCACTGTCATCTATTATTCTTCATATTTGGGAAATGTGTGAAAGCTCCCATCTTCAGGTGAGAAATCCATATACAAATTTTGCTTTAAATGGATTTATAGAGCCTATCATTCTAGATATATATATATATATTTGCTTCTTTCCTGAAGCTCCAGGTTTAAAGAAGTTAATTCTTCTGTGATATATGTAAGAAAACACGAATCCACCAACCAGCAAGAGTCGCATAGTTGATCAAAGTTTTGATTTCGGGATTGGCGAAAAACTGTTATATCTTCAATTGGGCTTACAAATCTTGCTAGAACTTTGCTTTTATTGAGCCATCGTACTTCTGTATGTAAAATAAGGTCAGATTTTGGCTTTCTTTTTTCGTGTATTGTTTGGTTTCACAGTCAATGGCCTAACAAAGAGGGACAGAGGGGTACAGGGAAAACCGTGTGGGAAATGTCGTGCGCCGAAACAGTTAAAATATGTAATTGTAACATTAGAAAATTAAAACCATCAATTAATTTTCTAATGTTACAATTGCATATTTTAACTGTTTGAAAATATATATTAGAGCAACGGTCCCCAACCTTATTTAAAAATAAATGTATATTACACATTTATTTTTTAAATAGCAAATCTGTGTCGAGCTCACGCAAAAGGGTCGGAGGACGCCATGACGCCCACGGGCATAAGGTTGGGGACCGTTGCTCTAATATATTGTGCTGTCTCTCCCTGTGACGTTTAGCATGGTTTCTCTTGTGCACGTTGCATGGTTCTTAGTTTTAGAGCCAATCTCTTGATTAAGTTCCATGTTTCAGCTCCGTAGGTGACTATCGGAAGGACGCACTGATTGTAAACTCTTCTTTTAAAAAACATGATTCGTTGTCCCAAGTAAATGTAGTGATCTACTGCTTTCAGCTTTACAGCTCTAAATTTGATTGCTGCGTCTCTTGCTTAGGCGACGCATAGCACACACATATTTGGCCCGTTTGCGATATTTGATTTAGACTTAAAAATATCCGAAATGGCGTCTCTTACTCCACCCTGGACTATTTTACCGATAGCTGAGGGAGAGATGGATCCATGCCTTTCTCCAAAGCCGTTAGTGCGAAGTGAATGCCCCGTCCAGAGTTTGAACTTCCATTCTCCATGCCGCTTTAAGTAAAGTTAGCGTTAAGCAAACAAACACGTGTTCTAGAAGAGAATAATACCAACACTTTGTGGCTCACCACAAGGGCGCCGTGTGCGCGGAGCATGCGCACTATCGATTTTAGATACTGCTCTTTAGATGAGGCGTTGCCGTGCGTCAATATGGTTCTCGTTCTACGTGCGATTGACGGACAGTATTCACAGGGATCGGTGAACATCAAATGGGGGCCTTTAACAACAAGAAGCTTTGACAAACCCAAGAAATCTTAACAATTTCTTTCTTACACACCTTGTTGACATTGCAGCCGTCATCACTGTCACCGTAAAACCTAATATCACAATACACTTGGCATTAACACACACGTGTCAGTTTTGTGGATCGGTTGAACTCAAACATATGCGAATGAATATTTATACCAACTCTTATAAACCTATTTTCGTTCATACTTTTCTGAAATATTCATCGAACAGGATATACGACCTTTATATGTCCGCCGCTTTAAAGTTCACGGAAACAAAACACACGCTCATATGCAAACGAATACTGTTATAAACACATTTCCATTCAAACTTTTCTGAAATCTTCATCTAACAGGATATACCACTTTTATGCAACAAAGGATATCATTTTTTTCTCTCCAAATAATTCATGAATATGCATCTACCCAAAGGCAGCACGTTGGACTCGCAGACCACGCAACTGCAGGGGGTGGGGGCAGAGCTATGGGGGCGCAATATATCTGAGGCGCCCTGAAAAAAAGTAAAAAATAATATTAAAAAATCTAAATATTTTCTGAAAAAGAAATTGCAGGAAGGACGCAATCGGACCTGGCACCGACACTGATTTACGCCACTTGAATGTTTAGCGAGAAAAACAAAACAAAACAAAACAAAACACACGTACCCTCAAATATATAGACGTATGGTTCTAATTCAAACTTTCATAAACCAATTCCCTTTCACACTTTTCTGACCTTTGTCTAAACTGGATAGACCAATTTTATACAAAACAAAAAGAAATAAAATTATTTTCAAATTATCCATGAATGTGCATTCATGCCACTTTAAAGTTTACGGTAAAAAATACAAAACACATTCGTATCCTATTACAGTAGACTCCACTATTACGGCATCCTCGGGGATTTGAGTGTCACTATAACGAATGTGCCATTATAAAGGGTGGGTTTTATACGAGGTGTATCAATAATGAGAAACCAAAAAGTACTGACAAAAGTATTTTTTTATTACCCTGTCACAGTCTAATGCTCCATATACGGTGTACAATCTAGAAGACCCAATGTTATATTCGGAAATGAACGCACTTCTACTAACAACTCGTTCTTCCGTTCAAACTTTTCATTAATTGATAAGACTTTTCTTTTGAATTTCTTTTGAATTTCTTTTCAGATTTCTGTGTAGCTTTAGGTGGCATTATTTGAATGGTTTACTAATTTTAGTTTTTAAAATAAGGCCCTGAAATATTCATGTGCTGTTGCTGCAAACTAATCTCCGACAATAGTCTGGCGAGAATATGAAAACAAACGTGCCGTTAGAACGCTGTTGTCGTACGATTAGTACGAGTGCCGTTACAACGAGAGTTTACTGAGGGTGGGTGAAAAGAAACTCCCTATTGGAATCTTTTTTGAATCCCTGGTTAATACCTGCGTAAAAAATCATGGATATACAAAAAGTTAGATTTAATTTCTAATAGGGATTTAATTCTCACCCACCCTGTATATGTATGGTTTACAGGATTCATCACATTGGTTCACAACCTTTTCATTACCAAGGACTCCTTAAATGAATTTTTCCACGGACCCCAGGCTTTTGATAGGTCTGCCTACTTAACAGGGGTCCGCGGATCGCAGGTTGGGAACCGCTCATTTATCATAAAAACCCTCTTTCTCGTGTTGGTGTCGCTCAGAAAGTTCAGCACTGTACACACACACATTCGGTTGGAACAGCTGTAGATGCTGAAACAGCAGTCGTAACAACATCGCGGCATTGAGTGCGACATCGAGTAAGAAGGAAATGCAAGTGGCGGCGGCTGAGACAAGCACCGTTGTGGTGGCAGTGATGGTGAACGAGCAGCCTAGTGCTTTAAGCGAGAGAACCGCTGCTAATGATAATTGTGAGTAATGGATGGATGAAGCGCTCGCACTAAACTTAAATCTTCATGTGCTGTTGCTGCAAACTAATCTCCGACAATAGTCTTGTGAGAATGTAAAATCAAATGTGTCGTTAGAACGCGTGTGTAATTAAATAGTACCGTTAGAACGAGTGCTGTTACGACGAGAGTTTACTGTATATAGATGTATGGTTTACAGGATATATCACAGCGGTTCACCACCTTTTCATTACCAAGGACCCCTTTTATTTAAATGAATTTTCCCACGCACCACAGTCAGGACCGAAGCGAAGAAACGCTCACCCTAAACTTGCTTTTTCAAAAAACCCGCGATCTGATTTAAGTAAAAACAATGCAAAAGATCAAGTAAAATTAAATGATTTGTTTGTTTTAGAAAAAAATAATTGCTTTTCTTTCTGAAACTGCAAAACAAAAGTGATTGTGTTTTGGAACTGTACACCTGAGCGTCTGTTGCGTCAAGATTTGATGAGACATTTTGATCAAAGTAGTTAACTGTTGACTGCTTTTCGTCAAGAGCTGTAGTTCTCAAACCTTTTATATGACGGCACACAAAGAAATGCATTTGATTTACGCGGCACACCAACTCTTTACTCCATTAAATTATGAATATACATTGGTATATATTAGGCTAAAAAGGTTGAATTCTCACAAAATCTAGCAATACAACCACTAGATTGGCAACTCTGTGGTGGAAGGGGGACATACGTTATATCCGCAGTGAACACGTTCAAGGCCCGAAATACATGTTTGCGTATTTGAGAAAAATTACGCCATAGCCCACTTGGCCCACAGTTTGAGAACTACATGTCAAGAGCTGAACAGGTGTTTTTGAAGAAACAAAAAAGTTTAATAAATAAAAAATGTTTAAATAAAAAAAACAAACATTGTCAGCAATAACAATTGGCGTTCTGGTCAGAGTCTAAGGGAATTTCTTTTAATGTAGTCGATTGATTGAACGGTTGCATTTTTAAAGCATAATTCATCTATTAAAACAAAAACGGGAGAAAAATAGATAAACATTTACTTTTCGAACTCGACTAAAATCAGTATTTCGCCCGCACATTTGTATACTTGCAAAATCCAGTGCTATACACTACAAATTCAAAATATTTACCAGCTAATGAACAGGAATCACAAAACTAAATACTCTACTAAAAGAGTGCTTTGTCAACACATTTGTATACTTGCAAAATCCAGTGCTATACACTACAAATTCAAAATATTTACCAGCTAATGAACAGGAATCACAAAACTAAATACTCTACTAAAAGAGTACTTTGTCAACACATGTGTATACTTCCAAAAATCATTGTTATCAAAGAAAACTATAAAATATTTGCAAACTGATGAATACAAAAATCATATAAATAAATATAACTAATTATACTTACCCGGTAAGCATTTGTTCACAATATAAAAATTGAAAAAGTATATGAATAAAAAAAAGTTCGTGAAATTAAACAAAATGCTACCGTTGTTAATGAAAATATAATAAAATTAAATCAAAACATATATTTTCAAACATATATTGTTTATGTATATATTGTATCGATTAACAGCGTTTGATATGTAAAAATATCGACAAAAGTTTTGTATTCTAAGGTGAAAGATAAAAAGTCAGCATAGGCGAAAAACTATTGATGTAAAACCAATAATCGGTTTATATATTCATGGAAATACGTGACTGAATGTTTTGTTGGAATGAATATGGACACACCAATTCTCTTTCCTGTGACTTCCTTACACTAATTGTTCGTATTAGTTAGCTAGTGTCCTTACGTTGGCTACGGCATCAGCCATTTCTGCACGAGCTTCCCTTATCACAAGTCTTTCTTGTCTCGGTTTGCGATATGTGAAATAGACTTAGATGCGACCAACCTGCACCCGAAATGGTGTCACTCACTTCACCATACTAGTGTAATATAAAGAGAAATAATTCGCAAAAAAGCACAACAACGGAAGTCAGTCGATATGATTGTTTCCAAAATTGGATTTTTTTACGAAAACAAGAAATCCTTTTTCTATAGTGATAAATTTTGGTCCTATTTTTTATATCAAACTCCCACAACCCGAAATATTAGGTAGAGTTCGCTAAGCCTCTGAATGCTATCTACATATCCATTTTATATAGTATAGATCAGTAGTTCTCAGAGTCCCAAGTCATATTTCTCCCCTTGCGGTCCTAGGTTTTCTCAATTCCTCCCCCATTTTGAATTGTCATCTAGTAATTCTTTCACCATTATATTTTCCATTATACCTTCCTCCCTTGACCAAAATCCATCCCCAATTCCCCACCCCTTGTTAAAATCCCTCCCCTGGGAGCCAAGTACCCCCTCACCCCATTTGAGAATCACTGGTATAGAAGATTGGAGTCAGAATTCAACTTGTAATCTTTTGTTTTTAAAATGCTTTTCTTTCATTACTTTGATTCATATTTTCAAACCCCAGTCCAAGTCTAGAGTTTACTTTGTTTTTCTAACATAACAACAAGAACAATCCTCACCTAATTTAGGGGAGTAAACTCTTCACTGTTTGTCTATTCCATCACGTTAAACCAAACCGATGTATAAAATTAACATTTCCCTACATGAAATCACGACCAAGTGTTACATATCTACGAAAATGTATGCAACAAATACGCAAGGACTTAATTTATTCTGATAAATAAATACATTTATACTAAAAAATATTTGTTAAATAAATTTTTATTTATTATATATACAATACAAAAGTTGCAGTAATCATCTTCAGGCGGAAAGAAGTTGGGGTGGAGTTTGACCCCGTGGCAGCCAGGCTTGTTTTTTCTATCCTCCTGTAAAATACAACGAACAATTAACGTGTTTTTCCTAATCAACAGGTCAAAATCAGGAATTATCAAGATAAAAAGAAACATAAAAGTGGAATTTCTTTCCCAGTAGCAACGATACAATAAAAACAGGATACCAGTACAAAAGATACAATAAAAAAGGAAATCAGTACCAAAGATACAATAAAAAAGGAAATCAGCACCAAAGATACTATAAAAAAAGGATATCAGTATCAAAGATACAATAAAAAAAAGGATATCAGTACCAAATATACAATAAAAAAGGACAAAAACGAGATGGATAACGATTTTTCCAGGATTACTCCACTAAACACTTTAATCTATACATCAAAGGGGACTTGTCTACGTACCAGGATGGCTTTTACCATGTTTGGAGGAGGACTCAGGAAGTGGTGCGCTTTCTTTCTTTACGGGTACCTTTTGTTTACCTGGGTATTACTACCTGCCGAAGCTCGGATTTCGCGCTCTGTTTTGGAAAGTTTAAGGGGGTTGCGAAACAATCACACAACGACAAGACACGTGAAGAGAAGTGTTTCCAAGTAAGTAAACGTTTTATATCTTTATATCAAGCATAATTTTCTGTGAACGTGTGCGCGCGCTTTGCACAAAGTAAATTAATGTGCGCACAAAAGTTTTTAAATTCTGTAGATAGTTTACTGAGCTTTTATTGAAAACATATTGATTCACTATGCCGGATTCAAAAATGCATACATACATTTATCACAGCAGAAAAAAATGCTCAACATAAGATTTTTTCGCACACTAACTACAAACAATTAGAGGGGATATTGAATTGACAAGGGATATTTTATATTTCCCGTATCTCTCACTACCACTCCATCACCACCACAAAGATTAGTTATTATCGTTTTAAACACATTAGAACTGGTTTTCTATAACGGAAATTGATAAAATAATACCGTTAAACAATCTCAATAATAATCATATATATGAGCCGTAGTTGTCACACCTATAGTATATGTAGCAGCCATCATCTTATTAAACCAACTAACTTTCTTTTCTTGTCTCTCCCTTCCTACTCTCTTATTAAATTACCTAAACACCTTTCTTGCCTCACCTTTGCCTCAAGTATGTTGACAGTTTTGATGACAGCTTGTGTTGACGGTGTCTAATAATAATACCAGGATCTCGCTCGGAAGCTACGAAAAGTGTAAACATGAAGGTTATGTTTGTGTCTATTGTGTAATAACTGGCGCACTTGGAACAATGTCAAAAACACTTGAGGCAACATTGAATGAATTAGGAATTCGAGGAAGTGTTGAGACTGTCCAGACCATGGCATTGCTGGTATCTGCGAAGATACTGAGGATGGTGATGGAGATCCGACGAGACTTGCTGTCACCTATTCTCCAGCGATAACCACCAGAAACCTGGCGAGAACTTGCAAATGCATGAAATATAAATAACTAGTAAAAATACGTGAAATGGTTTTTAGCAAAGATTCTAGCCCCTTCCCCCAGAGAAAGAATCTAGTGTTACGAGCAGCAAACCAAGAAAACACTGTTCACTATTAGAGTAGAAAGAAGACACTCGCGGATATTTTGGGATTGAGATGTTATTTCTTTTCTTTTAGGTTAAAATAATAAAATCGTTTACAGGAAATAGTGCATAGTTTGAAACGGTGTTATAACCAGCGAACCAAGAAAATCACACTGTTCATTACTGAAGTAAATATTACCCTACAAATAAGTTGCTATCAGACCATCTATACTGGGAGATCCGATGAGGATCGGACCCACTAAGAACGGCAAGCAATATTAGCTTGCCGATCATTGCTATACGATGTGCGTCCCTATCCTTTTTTTCCATATGATTACTTAGCATAGTTTCGGATCAGACCATAAATAGTGGGAGATCCAATGAGAATTGAACCCACTAACATAGGCTGGAAAGATTGGCCTGTTTATAATTGCTATACGACGTGCGTCCATATCCATTTTATTTTCATATTATTTATTAACATAGCAATTATGTATCACACCATCAATAGTGGTAGATCCAATACCAATACAATCATATTTTCCATTATTAGAGTAGATAATTATCATCATCTCCATGATCATCTTTTCTTTCTTCTAATACTTGTTGAGGGTTCTGTATTTATTACAGATTTGTTTTGCAATTAGCAGGAAAAGGCCAGTGGCGTAGCTGAGGGATGGGATGGGGCCGATTTTGAATCGTCCCGGCCCCAAATGGTGGGGAGCCCAAAGATTTATGAATAGTAATTCATCTGCTGCATTTCTACTAACATTATACATGAAAAAATATCACTAAATGTTGTCCCAAATTCTCCAGCTACGCCCCTGGAAAGAGCTTTGCAAAGATTCAATTGTTGACTTCCGCCTTCATACGGAATATTCTGTATGGATGTTGGAACAGTTCTAACTCTACCTGCAATAATGGTCGGTAATCGATTTTAGGGTTACTGGAGTTTCATCCTAAACCGAAAACTTTGCTCATGACACCGTGCAACGCGATTTTTGTTCCTGAGTTGTGAGTGTTATTTTCTAATAGCTTATATATAAAAATAGTATAGAAAATGGTTATTATTCCCTTCAAACTTTGCTTTTGTGGCCAGGATAGTGATATTCACATGCAATTGTTTTTGTTACTTTATGTGATTAAAAATGTACAAATTCACTCGTAGTGTAATTGAAAATAAGCAGATTACAAATTCTCACTGTTCTGGTCGCAAAAGTAAATTCTGAATGGTATAACGGACATTTTCTATACCATTTGTGTAATCACCTGATGACGATGACTGTATATTTTGATTGTTATTTTTATTAGTATCTTTACATCATCTATGTGATCAACGAAGAAGCGTTGGGTTAAGTGCATTGCGCAAGAAGGAGATTATGTTTAAAAAATAAATATGTGTTGTGTAAAATAAATGCTTTTTCCATCATTAGACTACGGACCTATTGATGTACCTATGTATATATATGAGTGTGTTGTGTGTGCGTGTGTGTGTGTGTGTGTGTGTGTGTGTGTGTGCATGCGTCTGTATGTCCTTTATTAGATCTTCATTATTTTATTCTGTTTTGAGAGATGCCAAAGATGAAGAATAACCGAAGCGAAAATACGTCAACACATTAAAAAAAAAATCTAAAGAAACAACCCTTTTCTAGAAACGGTTTCATTCTAAGAATGTTTCGTGATGTTGCAAAAGGTTTTTGTGCTTCCATTAATTTAGAAACTCTATAAAAAAAAGAATACGTTGCCAGAAATAATTGATTTTGGGAAAAACATTACATTATCACGTTCGAAATCATCACTTTGTGTGCACACACACAGGCAAAGACACATACACACACGCATAGACACATACACCCAGGCATAGACACATAGACACTCACATACATACAGACACATACACACATACATTCTTACACATAGACGCACACAAGCGCGTGCGCGCACACATATACACATACGAATAAAACCGTATACATAGTCCGCGGATACAGGAAAGGTATACAGGTAAATGGAAGCGGTGTAGATAATAGGCACATCTTTTCGTTCCGACTTAATGTGTATATTTACACACATACGGTCACCCACCAATCAATGACGCCAACCATAAATCTATAAATATGTATAAAAACGTTTTAAATAAAGTTTCAAATATTTCGATATGCAATTTAATTTCTTTTTCAAACTCCACTACAAAGTCTGAAGTTGACTTTGTTTTCCTATAACAAGAAAAACGAGAACAACATTCATCAACGAGGTGTAAACAGATATGTAAAGTTCTCATTCTCTACCGTAATTTGAACTCACGACCAACTGATTGCCAGGTGGCTGTCTTATTGTCTGAGCAAAATCGAGAAGTCTTAGATATTAACGAAAATGTAACATACAGATACATAAATTCATTCATACAAAACATATATTTATATAATGTTTTATCTACTATATATACAAAACAGAATTTGCAGTAGTCATCTTCAGTCGGAATAGAAGTTGGAGTGGAGTTTGACCCTGCAGCAGCCAATCTTGTTTTTATTATCGTGCTTTGTTTTTTTTTAATTTAAAAAAGAAACCACCCAAAATCATTAAAAAATATGTGCAAATATCGACACCTATTATTGAAAGTTATTGAAAGAAAAGAGACTATTCTCATGGATCATTTGTGATTTAAATATTTTTTGTTTCATGTTTCTATCATTTCTCATTTAATCACATGTAAACAACGACAGGGCTGTGTTTATTGTTTGTAACCCAATGCCCTCATATATTTGCTCATAAACACACGGACAGACAGACACGCGTATGGATTTATGTATGTGTGCGTGAATTAGCACAAAAAACATGTCGGTAAACATATGCATTTATATATAGTTATGAACCTACATGTATATATACTAACTAGGGACCTAGAAATTCCATTGGTGTTGACTAACTAAAATTATCCATTATCTCTCATACCACTGCACTTCTCACACCCTTTACCTGTATCTTCTCATTCTCTCCCCTTGAAATCTTCGTTGTCGGTCCATGATTTTATCTAAATGTTATACAAACATGGATTAGTTACATATGCAAAAACCTTCCTAACCCTCAGTAAAATACCTAACTTTGTTCTGCCCCCCTTCCTACCCCCTTATTAAACTAACTAACTCCCCGTTCTCCCCCTCTCTCTTCCTACCCATTCAATAAACTACCTAACCCCTTTCCCCTTTCTTTCTAAATAAAATAAGTAATATTTTAATTTATTTTATTTCATTTTACAAAATTGTTATTCTGTAAAGTAAGACAGAAATGAACAAAAAGAATCAGTTTTACAAAACAGTCTTATTGAAATTTATGTGTCGTGATTGGTCAATTGTTACCAATTGACAAATCAAATCACTTGTGTGACAAGTGTACTAATAGTATGATATATTCTACACCGACATACGTACGCACGCACACACACACATACACACAAACACACACACACTCGCGCGCGCGCACACACACACACATGTAAACAGGTGTGCATATAATGTGCGAATGAGTATACATGTATGCATGCCATTACAGGTAAGATCCCGACTCTGGGTCGTTATTTGCAGACATGTACGTGAATGTATAAGTTATGTATACATACAAAATAAAACGTGTAGATAATTCATTCCGTGTGTTGATGTGAAATGCATACATGTGCCTTCTTCATTGTTCGATTCAATGAATGTAATAATGTGTTCGATAAGCAAATATTTACTCAAGCAGATCTGAGTTAAAATTGGTCTTTACGCAAACTTCAGTAAAACAATGTCATGTGCAACAACTATATTGAGAACAAAGACACAAAGATTAAAATCGAAAACGCAGAGTTAAAGAAAGTAGACCACTACATCTACGTGGGACAACGAATTTTCATGAAATCATCAAAAGAAGAAGAGATCAAACGAAACATTGGTAAGCTTTCGGCTGAACATCTCTCCATCACAAACCAGAACATTATATTAGAGAACAAACAAGGATATCAAGAAATCCAGAACACACAAATGGCAATGGGCAGGCCATGCAACAAGAATGTCAGACAGCCATTGGACATCACAACATGGATCCCCAGAGATCATATGCGAAATTGTGGTCGGCAAAAAATAAGATGGCGTAACGATTTAGACAAGTTCGGAAAATATTGAGAGCGTGTTCAATTACGCCTAATTTTACGTTCTCGCTCTTGGCAAAGTTCAATCGTTCTCCTTTATGGAAAATCTTTATGATTCATCCACTACACATTTGTGTACCCATACCCTGCTTCTCGTAAAATGTTTATTTTTGAAGCGTGACAGACGGATGGGCACGTTGCTTTTTATAATGAAGATTTTTGATTTTCCTTCAAATAGTTCTTCGGACGATCGAACCGCTTCTTGTTGTTTTTGAAATTAAAAAAACCCATTCTGTTTACCCCATCACATTTGGATATTACACCTGAGGAAGGCCGAATAATAGATCATCCGAAACGCCGTGTTAACAACACAAACAACAAGAAGGGGTTCAATCTTTCGAAGAACTATTTGAATGTTAATGACCCTTCTCAAAACTATAGAAAAAAGATTTTTGATATTTTAATGTAGAGGAAAATGTAGAAACAATTAAACAAAACTGTTTAAATGCAAAGACAATTCATCAGATCACTTTGTTGTTCATAACTTGATTTCAGATAATGTATTTGTCTCAGGAGATAAAACGTCATTAGCTTTTGTGTCTGCTCACCTGAGTGGCATAACGTAAATATAAGAAATTTATTAATAATGCGAATAATTAACAAGGTTACTTGATGTTGCCCCGGTTGATATTTCTCATTAAGCCTACATGTAAAACTTCTCATTCTCGTACCATTATTATTAATACATTTTATTTAGACAGGTCTGGTTGGTCACTCAATAGAAACCGTCACATGACCAACGTCTTTTTGCTGCATGCCGTGTTGGGGGTGAGTGATCAATTAAAAGTTGTTAAAAAGGGGTGATCAATGAATACGTTACTTCTCACGTCTTTTGTTGGGTTGTGATCACTAAAGAAAATCCGAATTTTCAAAAGAAAACAAGCGTGAACACTGCCGGATACAAACTAAGGGGCCAATTCAGCATAAACTGTATTAATTGAACCCCCGCTTAAATCCTATTTAGGGTGGGAATTTTCAAAAAACAAAAATAACGTTTTTCTAGTCATAATAAGGAGTAAATGTTTACATTTCCAGCCATCTATCCCAATCGGTGCGGCCTGTACGTGCGATACATACATAGCCAGCCAGCCAGCCAGCCAGACAAACTTATAAACTGAAGAAACTTATGTTGACAGTTTTAGTGACAGTTTTGGTTGACGGTTTCTAATAAATTACATTTTACTACTACTACTACTACTACTACTACTACTACTAATAATAATAATAATCATCATCATCATCATCATCATCATCGTCATCAGCCTTTGAAAGTCTGCCAGTTCTTGTCTCTCTTCCGAGCAGCACAAGTGCAATTGTCTAAATCATCACGCAATCTTTTTGGGGGCCTGCCACAATTTCGTTTATGATTTCGAGGGATATACGTTGTGAGTCGTGATGTCCATCGGTTATCCGATATCCTTGCAACATAGCCCGCCTATTGCGGTTTAAGTTCGCTAGTAGCTTGTAAGCTATCACTGACATCTGTTTGCTGTAATAAATGTAAGTATAAAGCAATGCATAAAACAACTAGAAATCAACGTTACGTAGAAAACTTAAGGTACAATTCTTCAGAACTACAGCGGAAAGTATACAGATGTATGGTACTGAGATTCGGACACTAACAAAACGCACGGAGAATCGCCTTGATGGAAACTATACCAGACTATAAGAATGGCACAAGACATCTCATCGACAGAGCATGAACAAAAATGAATATGTATATGGAGTTCTTGATCGCATCTCCAACGTGATAAGAACTCGCAGGCTTCATCGGATATTGCTGGAGAGGTGAAGACTAAACACTGCACCAGCTGTTCTTATGTGAACTCACTAAGGTGAACAGATCAAGAGGCCGTCCATGCACAACTCACACTTGGACCAAGTCTGTAAGGATACTAACCTGCAAAAGGAAGAACTCGCAACAGCTATGCAA
>VCCN01006809.1:53419-67968 GCA_006491835.1 Architeuthis dux | reverse complement strand
ATTTTTGAATCCTTGGTTTACTAGGTCATTTATTTTGTTTTCATTTTTTCGAAAATAAAAGTTTTTTTTCGGGCGACTGAACTCCTTGTTAATACGACGTTTTGGCCTATCCATTCTACGGCCTCCTTCAGGTGTACTATCCGAACATGATGGTGGTAAACAGAACTCTATTTTCCTCCAATGGAAGCAACGCTTATAAGGATTCGTGTTAATAGCACAAACAAGAAGGAGTTCAATCGTCCGAATAACTTTTTAAATGTTAATGACCTTCTCAAAACTATAGAAAGAAATGAAATTCTTTTATTTTCTCTATGAAAGTCATATACATAACAAATATTGTTGCGTTGACGTAATCGCTATAAAAAGATTTGTAATTTTTCTTCGCTTAAAAACCGCCTTTATTTATATTATAATTAGTTGCATATTCCTCTTATTTTCATATAAATAACTGAAATTAGCAGTTAATAGACCTAAGTTACCACCCAGTAATTTGTCTGTCAATTTATACATAAAGAAATCAATTACTGAAAAACCTTTGGCAAAATTGAACTGGAAATTCATATATATTTCAAGTTGAAGTATGTTAACGGTATTGCGCTCAAAGAAATACGCTACGATTCACAGCTTTTGTTGTGTTATACTAACAAACCCACAAACCCGCAAACATACAGAAATCGGATCATTATAATATCATCATCAGCAGCAGCCGCTATAAGACTGCTGCTGGACAAAGGCCTTTCGCATCTCATTCCATGACGTCCTAGATTGTGCTAACCTCTGCCACGTCTTGCTGGCAAACCTTTCTATTTCATCCCTCTATCTTGTATCTGGCCTTTTCCTACTGCATTTACTGTCCTATGGGCACCGATCGGTTGGTCTTTTCCCCATCTATTGTCATCCCTCCTTGCTAGGTGACCAGCCCATCTCCATTTCTGTTGCTTAATTATTTGTATAATATCCACTCTAGTCCCCCCTCTGATCCATGTTGATCTTTTTCTATCTAGTTGGTATTGCTCTTTCCATGAGTCTCTGTGCTATTCTAAGTTGGTTTTCATCTCGTTTTGTTAGGTTTCATGTTTCGAATCCGTAGGTCATGGCTGGTATTATGCAGCCGTTATATACTTTACGTTTTAAGCACACTGGCAGGGTACTCTTCAAAATGTCTCTATTCATACCGAATGCTTTCCAACATATTTGTTCTGTTCATCTCTATGCCTACTTTTTGGCTTTCCCTATTTAGATCGGTTAACATGTTTTCTAATTCTTCGGGTGCTTAAGTATTCTGCATCTATGTTTATTCCCATTCCCTCCCAATCAGTCTCCCGAAAGATGCTTTCAAGGCTCGGTGTAAATAGTTTAGGTGATATTGTCTTACTCGCTTTGCTATCTTTATCTGGTTTGTATCTTTATGTAGTCTAATTATTGCAGTGCCATTTTCGTATATGTTTTGGATAATTTGTATGTAATTCTCGTTAACACCTTGTTCTCGCATTGGGTTGAAGACTACCGTGTGTTCTACCGAGTCAAATGCTTCCTCATAATCTACAAAGGCCAAACAGAGTGGTTTGTTGTATTCTAAGGACGTTTCGATTAGTTGATTTATTGCATGTGGGTGATCTATTGTTGAGTAGCCACTTCTGAAGCCTGCCTGTTCGCGTGGTTGATTTTTATCTAGAGTGCCTGTTTGTGATTATTTTTGTGAATAGTTCATATATTTTAGGCAATAGAATAACAGGCGGTAATTACCAATATCGTGCTGATCTCCTTACTTGTGGAGTAGGATTAATATTCCTAGACAGAAGTTTTTAGGAACTTTTCTCTCTCTGTGCATTGTGTGAATAGCTGTGCTAGTCCTTTGTGCGAGATTTCTCCTGCATCCTCTAGAAGGTCTGTCGTTATGCCATCTTCGCCTGGGGCTTCATCGAGTTTCATATTTCGTAATGTAAACACTACTTCGTCTACTGTTATATCTGGGATTTCATTAGTATCTATAGGTTTATTAGTTTGTGGTATTTTTTATTTTTTAGGCGTACACATTTTCATAGTATTCTTCCGTTACTTTTGTCAATGTGTCCCTATCTTTGATAATGTTGCCGTTTTTATCCTTTAGTGCAAACATATGTTGCTTGCCGGTATGGTCAGCGGATCTGGCGTGTTTTAAACTATTCCTCTTTCTGTTAGCCCCTACTACCCCTTTCGTGTTTTCTTTCTTTTTTCGTTTCTCGTTCTTTTATTTATTAATTAAGTTCTGCTTTTTTGTTCTCGTCCATATTTCTTCTCTGTTTGATGTTGCTTTAGAGTATTTCACTGTATTATTGTTTACATTTGTATTGCCTACCATCGTTGCTGCTTCCTTAATTATATCTGTCAAACGATTACTCTTTTCCTCTATGTCACTATCGCTATTCCACGAGGCCTGAAATCTGTTCTCTATCGCTACCCTGAAGTTGCTAATGTTCTCTATCTCTATCTTATTGGGGCATCTCTTCTTCTTTTGAATCATTTTATTCCTTTCAGTTTTAAAGTTAAATTTAATTCTGCACGCTACCATTCTATGATCGCTTCATATGTCTACTTTGTTTATAACGGTAACGTCTTTAATGTTATTGATCTTGTCAGTTATTATGTAATCGATTTCGTTTTTTGTTGTGCCATTTGGGCTTTCCCAAGTCCACTTTCGACTTTTCTGTTTTTGAAAGAATGTATTAGTTATCTTAAACCGTATGTCTCTCAGAAATTTACTAGCATGTCACTTCTCTCATTTCTCTGGCCTATTCCATGTTTTCCAACACTAGATTCTCCAACGTTTCCTTGACCTACCTTAGCATTAAAGTCCCCCATGAGTATTGTGTAGTTAATCTTCTCTCTGTCCATTATCTTACTGATGTCGTCATAAAAACCTTCAATCTCTGGGTCAGAACTTTTCGAAGTTGGTGCGTAGACCTGTATCCAAGCTATTCTGTCTGATATACTGTCAAAACCTATAACGTTGCCTGCAATATTGTTATTGTCTAAGAATCCTACGCCACTGAAATGTTTATCTTCTCTCCCTTATATATTTTATGCACATTCTTGAATATGTGTATTCATTTAATGATAAATATTTATAAAAGTGAATACATTTTGGCACTAGTGAATCCAGATCTTATCTTCCATATTGGGAACACATGCTGTTACAAATTTGATTAGGCCACCTTCACTTCCATCGAATTAGTTAGTTTGCTAAAGTCATTTATGAGCCAAGATCGTAAGTGGGTTCACTCGAATACACAAACTTTTAATTGATTTCATAACAACCTTCAAAGTTTATGAGAAAACGATTAGTTAAAGGCTTGGCAAGTTCATGACATATTCTATTATTGACTTATGACTAGAGTAAGAGTATGTCTTTGATATTTAGAGCTTTTAGTCGCAAAGTAGTTATTCGTAATCCCATGAAAAGAAGCATATGCATTGATCACGCAAGTGTTTATGATTTCCTAACAACCTTTAACGTTTACGAGACAGCGATTACAGATCGGTTGAAAACTTGGCAAGTTAACGAAATATTCACTTATTGAGCTGTGATTGGAGTTAGGTTATGGCTTTGATGTACAGAACCGTTAGTGGCAAATTGGGAAATAATATTAGAAACCGCCAGCCAAAACTGTCAACATCAACATAGTCAACATTAACATAGGTTTCTTCAGTTTTCAACTTGATCTGGCTGACTATGTATATTATATGTGTCGCGCGTACTGGCTGCACAAATGGAGCTAGAGGGTTGAAAATTTAAACAATTACTCCTTATTATGTCTAGAAAGCTGTTTTTAAAAGATTTCCGCCAGTTTCCCAATAGCTTATTAGTGGGTGGTTCAATTTTCTATGTTAAATTGGTCCCTTAGTTTCTGCCTGAAAGAGTTCACGCCTTTATACATTTGTAGAAATCACCGCCCAACAAAAAGCGAGAGAAGTAACTTATTAATTGATCACCCCATTTTTAAAAATTGATCACCCCCAACGCTGCATGCTGCCAAAAGATGTTGGTTATGTGACGACTTCTATTGAGTGACTAACCAAACCCATAGTGAAAAGAAGCAATTGCATTGATAGAAGTTGAGACTTCCTCAGGTAATCACGGAAAGGTTTCTTTCCCGGCTTGAAAAGAGTTTTTTTTATTCAATGTTGTTACCCTCACAAAATGATCGCTCTATGATTTTTGACAAACCCTTTGAAAACTCCCCAGCTGCATTTGAATAAAAGACTCTACATCATTTGATATTCTGTAATCAAGCCAGGAAGTCTATAGAATAACCGGATTAATTATACAAAAAGTACTAATATTTTCATCTGCTCTCAATTTCTGGCTCTTTTGTCCCAATCATCATATACACAGGTATTGAACACAAACAGTCGCGTACATTCGTCTGGTCTGAGCAAGATGAATAGAAATGTGAACTTTGGGGTTGACAGAATGCAATTGATTCCTAGCCAGGTTTTTTATCGCCAGGGCAAGGATCGATGCCAGGTTTTTATCGCTAGGGCTAGGATCGATGCCAGTTTCCTACGTGAAAGCGAATATTGCGAATATAATATTTTTGAATTCCATTATCCATTCTTAGCATTTCATAACCGCCGCTGGAAGAAAATATTTTTATAGGAAAATTACGTTGGGTCACCCTTTGAGAGAAAATTAGTGCAATTTGATGTGACCAGAGTGAACCTGGACTTCTTTACGCATTTTCAAATAAAAAGAATAGCTAAAGGAGACTATAACTAGCAAAACAATCGGTTATAATCAAATAGATAGCGATGAGCGCAAACTATTATTATTAAGTTGCAAATCATCCGGAATTTCTTTTTGCATTCTTTCAGTTAGCGCATTTTAGCTGTAACGTAATTCAATACATCTGGCTACTGTACACTTGTTGGCTACTTTGAGGTCACAAACAAATAGACAGAATCAGACTATTAGTATTATACAGATATGCGGACGTTAGTAGGAAGGAATATTGAACCCCTAAGCCTATGTATAATGTACCACATGTACAATGTCATACACTTGTATGAATCAATAACAAAATCCAAAATACTCGTGTGCACACTCAATTAAACCACCTTTTGCTCTCTTCCGGGTCCCTAGGCTTAAGCCTACTCAGTCTAATGGGTAATCCACCACTGCATATGGCTGATGGAAACAGTTGAATCAACACAATGATTGATGCCTCAACATCTTTTGCTCTCCTCAGAAGGTCCCTAGAGTCTGAGAGGAATGATATTCAAACAACTTTGAATGTTGGAAACATTATTATGCCAAATACCCAAGAAAAAGGCCTGGTTAGTTACTCAATAGAAACCTTCAAATGACCAACGTCTTTTGGCAGCGCTCCGTGTTGGCGATCAATACAAATGGAAAAAGGGGTGATCAATCAATAAGTTACTACTCTCGCCACTTGTTGGGCCATAATCACTAAAAAAGTACTAATTTTAAAAAACAAACAAAAAACAAGCGTAATCGTTGCTGGACACAAACTACGTTAAATTTATCCAAAACTTACATTGTAAATTGAAGATTTTTCTAGATTTAATAAGGAGTAAATGTTTAAATTTGCAGCCCCATTGGTGCGTAACATACATAGAAAGCCGGCCAGCAAGACTTACTTGAAAACTGTAGAAAAATATGTTGACAGTTTTTGTCAACGGTTGCTAACAATTCCTCTGCGATATACGCATGTTGCTACGTTGGTCACAGGAATATCTGAGTATTCCTGACTCTAAAACTATTTCGACGCGCTACTTCGGGAACTTTCTCTCGACTTACACACAAAAGAACAACTAAAACTAGACTGAATTAAATATAGAATAAGAGATGTAGAGATCTTATGTCACATTTATATTTTTGGTTATTATTTATTTCTACTAATTTAAACTCTAAAAACAGTGAAAATAAGTGAAAAAGATTGAAATACCCATCGGCCATGATAAAGACATTGTAAAGTCGACGACTGAGATATCGTTTTTTTTTGTTTTTTATCTTCAAAGTTAATTTGTGTTGTAATTTTGTAATATTGATTTTAGCTCTGAATGTGGCCTTGCTGCTGATAGAGTTTGGTAATAATAATACATTAGCAGTAAACCGTGGAAATTCCACGCTTTAAAAAAATATCAATCTCGATAAAAAAACAACCCAATTGTCCTCAGTATTTGGCACATAATAAAAACAAGGTCCCTTCGTATCCCACCCAGTGTTTCCAAGTATGGGTCCAAATCATCAGGCGATCTTAGTTTTTGCCGTCCACAATTTCGCACATGTTCTGGAGGGGGATCCATGTCGTGATGTCCATCGATTGTCTGACATCCTTGCAGCATGACCTGCCCATTGCCATTTAAGTTTGCTAATGGCTTCTGGAAAATCTCTGATACCTGATATTTTCTTTCTCTGAAGTATTGTGCTGTTTTGTATCTTTCCATGCGATCTTACCATAAAAATCAGCAGTTGAAATCGTTGCTTTTAATGTGTTTATTTATTACCGGTGGGAAAACATGCAATGATCTCAGTTGTCTTGTTTAAACTTCTGCCTCAACTCTTTTCTGGATACACGTTTTAGTTTACATGCTAATTGGCACCAGGCCAGGACAGAGGAAAAGGGGTGGAGGGCAGGTGGAGAAATTTGCATGGGCCTGTGATTTTGAGGGTGCCTTCTCTCCGTTGGGTAAAGAATATTGATATTATTCAGCACAAATGATTAATGTTTTAAAGAAAATATATAGAAGGTTAATACAAATAGAATCTGAATACAGAATGAACATGGATATACCATTGTATTTACTGCTTCTTATTACAGTACTGTACTCTATTGTCTTATATACATATACATTTTGAAGAAAATTGCTTGTCATTTCCTTTTTATAAATCATTCTAGTTCTTTTATTCTGTTCCTTACTTTTAAGTACATCATATACACTACCTATAGATGTATATATCCATACATAAATAATATGTATTTAGAACTGATTACAAAAATACTTAATGAGCAGTTCGAAATGGGGTCTACATCTTTCACCTGGCCTGGGTTTATTACCAGCTTTGCACGAACCTGTTTGGCACTGATAACACTTTATATCACTGCGTTACTAGCTTAGCCCGTTGCTTCTGAAATCTTTCTTTACTTGGAATAACATTTTAACTCGTACAAAAGCTAAGGGGTATGTCTATTGTTATAGACGAGGAAAAGCCGAGACGTGACAAATTCACCTATCGAGGCTATACGATACAAGTTTCTGTATATCATCTATAAAGATTAGATTCGTTCAGCACAACCCAAATGAAACGAGGAATGACAAATATAAAGATTGTATTGCGCCAATCCTCAAAGTAGAGGAAACCTGCCTGGCTTTAAAACAGTATTCGACATCTTTTCTGAATGGAGCAGAGAAAGGTATTGAGAACTGCTCGAGAGCCATGCTATACATTAATATAGATTTCACAATAGGATCGCCAGCCATTAATGGATTGTCTGCTCGCTGATAAATCCGTCCATACATGTGACGTTTGGATTCTGAATGCTTATTCCAGCGAATATTTGCTTGCAGGTGTCTCAATAAAGCATTACCAGAATTGTCTCTCACGAAAGGGTTAATACATTAGATCGCCACAATATATTCTCTCAGGTACTGGAAATGACGAGACCGAGTGAGCGTTTTCACATCATACTCTTTTGTTGTACAACAGCAAATATGATGGTGTATCAAAACATCGTCTAAAAATATAAAGACAGAAGCATTTACATGCAAATGGAGTTTATGTAGAATTTTGAATATTTTAGTTGTTATTCTATTATTTTAAGAAACGTATTTGTGATTTTCTTCTAAGGAAATGTCTATATAAGTGGCCGCACATGATAATTGCCCAACGAAGCATTTTTAAAAAGCTGATATATTCGTTTATTTTAAAAGCTACAGTGCTGAATCTTTTTAAATTTTGAAGCTTGGAAACTCTGCATCATGATTCATATAGTGTTCAAACTTTAAAGTAAAGAAATATGAGCATTGTAATTTTAAAAATAACGAAAATATCAACTTTTAAAAATGGTTCGTTGGGCACCTATCATGCGCGCCCACCCATATAGTATTGCATATAAAAAATAATTGATAAATCATTTAAGTTAGATCGTTTATATACATACATACACAGTGAACGATGACACAATCTTTTGTATCAACTAAGAAATCCGGAAGACCACGTAATACAAGCTTTAGGGGGGACAGAGTAATTAAAAGACATGCCGTGAATGATCCCTTCAACACTGTAGCAGGAATTCGAAGGCAAATCAAAGCTGATCTCAACAAGTGGTGAGCCGTCGTACAGTGTCCCGACGATTGAACGAATTTGGATTGAAAGCTCGTTCTCCAGCCACTAATCATATCATAAGTAAAACGAATAAAAAGGTTAGACTTGAATATGCAGAAGAACACGTTGTTTGGAATGATAAGAATCGGTCTAAAGTTCATTTCAGCGATGAAAATAAATTCAATTTAGTTGGATCCGACGGCAGACAGTTTGTTCGACGTCTTACAGGTGACAGACTTAAACCAAAGTGTGTCAAAATGTCTGCTAAGTTTGGAGGAAGAAGTGTCACGGTATGGGAAATGTTCTCCTTTGAAGGTGCTGGACCTATTGGGAGAATTAAGGGAACGTTAAATGCTAATGTGTATCTAAAATTAGTGAAGCAACATGCCATCTCCTAAACCGGCGAGCCATTTTTATGCAGGACAACTACCCTGCCGCACTGCTAAACGAGAGAAAGACTTTTTTGAAGAACATGACATTGGGGCCTAGGAGGAGGCCTTCACAAAGTCCTTACTTAAATTCCATCAAGACCTTGTGGGAGATGACAGGAGACAAGTTTAGGGAACGAAACCCAAGTGTGTAACCAATTCATGGGGAAAACTGGAAGATCAATGGAAAAGAAACTTGACATGTCCTGTTATTGCTAATAAAGCTATCTATACTTCATACTCATTGTTTTAAGTTATATTATTAAAAAATGATCAATCTTTGTAAGCTTCCTCATAAGACTGATATTGTATACCCGTTCTCTTATTTTGCCCACTGTATTCTTTTCAAATAAAGGTTTTTCTTGAATATTCTTTTTTCCATAACCACTTTCGATAAAAGCATTTTCGTACACGAAGTACATACCAAGAGCCACGATTACTATAAATTTCAAGATCATGTGGTAATTACTATTAATAAGAACTACATTTGAATAAATAGTTCTCTTATTTCGACGGTACTGTATATGCTTCGTTTTATTTCTTTATTTTATTTATATTTTAGTGTCCATTATAAATACAACGATGTGCAGTTGTATGCATTTACTATTCTTTTAGTTTACTAAGTAGAGCACGCAGTGAGGATCGAAGTTATTAGTAATATCGCTAAAGACTGGCCTGCTACCCGTCGTTCAACGTCAAACAACCAAAATAGGCAAATACCCGTTTGGTTTCCGTGATAAAAGATAACTGATAAGTCGTTGCACAGATATTGATTTGTGAAATGTTCAACTCAACTCAACTCTTATCTGAGTCTCAAATGGAGCTACTAAATTCTTCAGAATTCAGCTGCCAAGTTGTTTCTGCATGTAACATAGATAATGTCTATATCTGCATATTGAATGTGACATAAATAAAACTGGTAATCCTTCATTAGTCGGTCCTAAAGTAAAAATCACCTTTATGGCTAAACATGGCTAGATCTTTCATTTCCAACTAACTTTATAGTCAAATAACCAAGGATTAACATAAAACCTTTCAAAGACATTGTCTTATCTGGAATAGAGTGAATTTGAACACACACTCTTTCAAGTTGAAGTGAAAACAGGGCGTGGCAAGTTAGCTTAGATTGTATATTACTTATTGGGCCATTCAAGCTATCAACTAGACGATGGATTAGACGTATGATTGAAAGCACATAGGTGCATTTCACCTGAGACTAAACCAAATTTCTGTATCCTCTTTTGGGTGTTAATCTCTTACCTTGGAGAAAATGAAAATAAATAAATTGATTAATTAATCTATTTATATAATTCGCCAAGTGATTGGCTATATTTTCTGTCAGTAACATTCCTCAAGGGAGATAACTATTAAATGCTAATTAATTTAATTTAAGATTTTGCTAAAAAATACAGCGTGTCCGTACTCATTTTATTATGAATATTTGAGATGGGGATTATTATTATACACTGATCTACGCTTCCTCATCTTGGTTGTTATCGTCGCAACATTTTGGCCGTTGTACCCTCCGGTGTCTATCGTAGTCGGTAACCTTCTCAGAATTACGAACCGAACCCTCTATTCAACCAACGGGGGTAGATTGTTCTCATTCCGCTGTCCATGCCAGGAGATATATCGTATCAGTTACTTCATCCTAATTAATTCGTCCTTTCGATGTCGCTTGTCTGCCTCTTCAAATGAACTAGTGAATATGACATGGGACACATGGCCGAGATGATAAAGACGTTGGTTAAGTGTATTTAATAACCTGCCTGGCGGTCGAAAGTTCAATTCCTGGGTCTCAGGTACTGCAGAAAGGTCATATACTCTTACTACGACAGACACCAGAAGAAGGCCAGAAGGTACATCGGTCGAAACGTTGTTACTATAACAACCAAGATAAGGATTCTAGTCGGTGTAAATCATTATATAATGGATATACAGCGTTAAAGTATTGTTGATCGATCAAAACCGCTGTGAGTGTTTTCTATTAACCATCTTCTCTGCAAATTGTCATATTGGATGATTTTGATTTCAACTGTTAATCACGATGCTTAATTGAACCGGCTTCAGTAATAGTTCAGTTCACAGGTCATTAGGAGAGACGTTATTAATTCATCCTTAAGCTGAGACTCCGGCATATGAATCATTTCTGGATAAGAGATTATCTAAATGAAACATTTAGTGACCCATTCCACATGTCGCCAGGAGATACGTTAGTAATTCACCCCTAAACTTATACAACAGCACGCTTCGTTCTCTAGATAAGACATAATGTAATGAAAGATTTAGTGACCGATTGATTTGACATATATCAGCCAAAATTCCAGACTTGATGACTCACTATGATAATTCACTATGGAGTATGTTGAAAGAGATAATTCGCATCTCGGTCAAAGAAATGTTGCAGTATTAAAAACAGCCATACAAGATTGTTTGCTCGAATTAAATCAGAAATGAAAAAACAATTATCGCCATCATAAAAGACACACGTTATAATGCAGACATTTAAAAACCAGAATTTAAGAAACAACTATTTATAATCACAGTTATTTTCCTTAACTATTAATGCCCTGGTCTTGATAACGACTAAGAAATAGCCGAAAGCGCGATCGAAAGCTTTTGGACAGTTTTTACAACCTTCATTTCATAATGTTAAGTAAAACAAAAGAATCAACTACCGAAAACGTAGAGCGGAGGTTGCTGACAGGCAGACATGGTGCCACATATTTGAAATTTGATTTTAATTATATATTTCGCCAAACGCGATTAAATTGTGGTGGTATGTGTTAGACTTTCAAATGTAAAGATATTCAAATGTAAAACACGTTAATGTGAGATGTTACACTACACCTTCATACAATAGGGAAGCCATTCAGTATTACATTTATTGTTCCTGTTGTAATGAAATACACTCGGTTCGTGTGTTCGCTTGATGAAGGAAGGAGGGTACAGATGACTGGGGCTTTGGGGGGTACTATTGGGTTTTGCACTCAGCTGGAGAGTATCATGTTCCAGGCCAGTATATAGGTCAACGGCTGACCGAGGTAACAAAGAGATTTTCAGCAAACCAGAATTCAATACCCTGATTGATCCGCGAACCTGCCCGGCACCGATGTTTATCAACGGAAATAAAAGGAACCATTTTCCCTTTTGAAATCACTGATTTGTGTCGTCTTTCTCTCCGGCCACGTGGGAGTGCCTTTCTCCTGTATGGACCAACTGTTTGTTTCACTCCACAGATTCTTCTCTCCCGTAAATGTGCAACACAGGAACGAGACGTTTCCTGTCGGCAGAACATGTACAAAACGGTTATACTACACTGTCTGTACGCTGTACGGTTATACTACACTGTCTGTACGCTGTACGGTTATACTACACTGTCCGTACGCTGTACGGTTATACTACACTGTCTGTACGCTTCCGTGAAAGTTTATTAGTTGAATTTCCTTCTACTTTGTATTCCTTCTTTTTCTCGTTCGAAAAGAAAATTCTCTTGTGGACGAAGACATTCGGCAAAGACAAGAAAATTCCCCAATTTGAAAGATTCCTTCGTTTTCTGCCCATTTCCAACGGATAGTATGCTGGAACGTTTTCTGCAGGGTAAATTGGGAAATGTCTCAGGATTTGACAATTAATTCCGGGTGTCTTTTTCTTCGTATCACACGCAATTGTTCTTAAAAGAGAAAACTAAATAATTCTGAAAGTCAGAAGAGGAAGGAGCATATATAATCCTTGTCGACAAATCGGACGGCTACCCTCTACAATTGTATACGATTTTAGTGAGTGGCGTAGACTCTTGTGCCAAGGGTTTACTGTGGACAATGCTATTTGTGAAGGGGGAATTTGATGGAAGCATTATATCTTATATTTTCATAGGTCTGAATGACAATGACATTTATTTCTATCTATAAGAACTGTAAGAATCTCTAGATCCTACCGCACCCTTCAAGTAGCAAAAACCCTAGTCAGTTCATCTGTAGATTTATGCATTGTTATTCAATTTGTCTTCTTCTTCCTAATATTCTTTGCACAAGTTTGCAGCAGCTTTATTACTTAATAATGTTTACTCGACATAAGACAAAACTGAGTTATACTATTAGATCGACTTATGTACCATACACACTAACATACGAATATTTCAGGAAAGTATCCAGCCATTTTAAATATCTACAGAACCGGTTGCCAAGTCTTGATGTAACTAGACAACCAATTAGAGAGGAAATTACGGCACGTTTGTGAATAGACACTCTCCAGTAGTTTTACTTAGTTTGCAGAGAGATGCCATTGGGTGAGCTTGCGTACTTTAGCATTCACAATGACAGATTCTATCCATTTTTCACGTCTCGTGCAGATTATTCTGGCAAAACATCGCATCACCCAAGCCTCTCAGTCCCCCTACAGTCCAGGTTTGGCACCCTGCGACATCTGGCTTTTTGAAGTTGAAAAGGAGGAAATCCAATACCGTGGACGAGATTAAGGAGAACGCTATGAAGTAGCTGGTGGCGATCCGGGAAGAAAACTTTGCAGACTATTTTGAAAAGTAGAAGGGACGCTGGGGTAAGTGTGTGAGATCCCGAGCTGGGTACTTTGAAGGGGGCATCGCCATGGACTATTTTTCTCTCTTTTAGTATTAAATAGCCGGATACTTTCTGGACATACCTTGTACACAATAACCAACTAGCTATTAAGGCCATGTAACAATATATACTTTTAAACCGGTGGAGGTAAGTACCACCCGAGGCCGGAGCAATTGGGGTTAGCATTTTCAAATAGGTATACATGTGGATATTCAGAAATACGATGGTAAGCGGGGATCTGGAGAGGGGGTATTTATCCCAGGCATGTCATACTATTATGTAAAATAGTCCGGGAGCCAACATGAACCCCTGTGCACCGACTACCCCACCACCCCACCACCCCAGGACTTTATAAATAGGGTGCCAAAATGTTCTTCTTTCAGAAAATAGATGTTCCCAAGAAAGAAGTTGAGAAGAATTACCCCATTTGCATAAAACAAAGCATTTTTCGAGAAAGTTTCTAGTACGCAATCCTATTTCTTCAGATGGTGGACATTATTCCCGATGGAAGTATATACATATATATATCGCCAGAAAGAGGATACGATCAGCTTTCCAACAGTATATCTTGCAAAACTGTATTCCTTGTACATCGGAGGCTACACCACAAAATACGAAGGTAGGTATGTAGCATTCTCCGAGAAAATGTCTAGTATGCAGTCCTATTTCTTCAGATGATGAACATTATTCCTGATGGAAGTATATACATATGGGTATCGTTAGAAAGGGAATTCCATCAGCTTTCCAAGGGTTTTGGGGTGTAACTTCTGATGTACAAGAGATACCTATTTTCACAATTCTGGCGGTATCATCCGGAACACGAGAGACCATTGGAAAGCTGATAGAATTCTCTAATAGAATTCTCTTTCCAAAGGTAACCATATGAGTGATTCATTACATAATCCAAAAATGCTCCATAGCTATCTTCACGTTTGGCTATAACATCCTACCTGAGATACAGTCTTGCAAGATACACCGTTAACAAACTTCTCGAAAAATACTTTGTTTTATGCAAATGAGGTAGTTATTACCAACCTTTTTCTTGGGAACATCCCTTTTCTGAAGGAGGACACTCCAAGGAACATTTCGGTACCCTATTCATAGAGTCATGGGTGCACAGGAGGTCCTGTTTGGCCCCCGGACTATTTGACTTAATAGAATGACATGCCTGGGACCGGACATCTACGCCAGCAGCCCGACTTCTTACCACCGCCC
>VCCN01006794.1:1779014-1790396 GCA_006491835.1 Architeuthis dux | reverse complement strand
TTGATAAAGAATTTTGTTTTAATCTATTGTTTAAACATTCCTGTTTCCGAATTTACGCGTTCATTATATACCGTATTAACTGTAAGAAAATGTTTAATAATCATGAATAATTAAAATAAAGACCCCCAAGCTTTTCAATCAAGGTAGTTGAATGTATTTAACAGATGATTGCTGAATTCGGCCTAGAGGAAAACCTCGTTTGCATGTTGGCCCGGGTGTAACGTCATCGTAATGCATCAACATCATAAGGCTTATAGTTACGTAGTAATTGAACTCCAAATCAACTCAAATCTGCAATTACAATTGTTCTGGTCAGCAATTAATGTCCTAGAACCCCTGCACGTTGTCTTATGAAGCCACTACACTGTTTGGTACCACCGAAGCAACAACAGTATTCGATTCGACACAACAACAGTTTGATACGGCTAACGCAATAACGTTTTAACGAAACATATGGCCTGGCCCGTGGTTGTGCTTGTTGCGTATTTCCAAGCAGCAAAGATTGAGCCCAGCAAAACGCAATGATTTTGAACGCTGATTGTCAAGGCAGGTGGGCTTTCTCCATTTGGAAGATTAACTCATTTGTCTTTGTGCCGTAATAAGATAAGATTAGTAAATATGATAATAACTGTACATGTCGAAGCCGATCCCAGCCGAGGCAGAAACACCTCTTCTAGAACGACATTAACTGTCTCAAATTAACCATTTGGGACCCGTATATTTCTCTGTGACGACATATCGACGAAATAACACTTTCAGCTGCTGCAAGGAAATCATTTCTTTCGTTGCAATCATTATCATCTGCGAATTGTCGAATCAACGAATTCAATCACTATCCGATGTACTGCCAGAAAAAAAGACCCAGGACAGACAGTTCTAATAAGATATCTCGTCAGCTGCTCCCAAGTTGTTAAGCTGAAAGTAATTGCATTGACGGTCTATCAGACAAACAAAAAGTGAAACGTTCATTACGATCATTACGTTCATTACGATCTTACGTTCATTATGTTCCGATGAGGGTGTGAATAAATACGGAAATATTAACGAACTAGCCCACAACTCTCGCTTTTTAATCGAATATTAATTACCCGCAAACATGTTATTTTCCAGAGAGTCAGTACTCTGTTTGACACGAACAATATTATTGCTAAATTTGGCAATAAGTGAATAGCGCTGGCTATGGCTTCAGTCGTCCCTGCTTAGGCTCCATATATCACGCGTTTGCGGTATGGGAAATAGACTTAGAAGCACCCAAAGTGACGTCACTCATTTCACTCTACGCTATTTCATCCATAGCTGGGGAGGAGAAGAGATGGATTCTTGACTTTTTTCAAAGTTTGAACTCGGCTCCTCCTCGATTCAATTCAACGAGCCGCTATCCGCACGGCCACCATGCGCCCACTTCAATTTGGCAATGCTTTTGATAAATGCTCTGAAGGTCTGCAGATTGTTGGCTTCCCACAATAACCGTCAAAGTATGAGTTGTGATCTATTATAATAAACACTGTTTGGGTGTCTTAATCGTAATCGATAAGGAAAAGACGATGCCAAATAACCGTTGTTGCTGTTGCTGTTGTTGTTGTTGTGACGGCAGAGATTGAAGCAGACTGGAAACATGTGTCAGAATTTAGCAGGAAATACAATTATGATAATTATAAGTTTAGCGGCTGGCACAATAGTATTGTTCAAGTCTTTTTCCTGGAGGATTGAAGACAATGAATATGCTTATAAAGAACATTAATAAAAGACAATATGAATAAATTACTGCTCTGCATCGCATGGCAGCTGGAGAAAGGCAAAGGCGCCTCGCCCTGGAGTAATGGCTAGAAAGCTGATCTTGCACTGTGTAGCACATTTGGCTCTAAAATCAATTGGCAATCCTTTGATTTCATGATTCCTTTGATAGGGTCAAAACATTTAGTGTCAGAGGCAGAAAAGCAGCCGCACAACATTATTGATCGTTCTACACTCCGGCTTTCCTCAGGTGTCCGTTACATTGGGTAGCATGATAAACAAAAGCGCTGCCTGAAACGTTACCTTAAACATCGGAGTTCAATCTCTGAGTCGATTAGTGCAAAAATATACACATGCTCTGTGTAGAGGCAGATCGATATCATAAGGAGGAATTCAGTAGAGTAACGAGAAACAAGATAAAAAAAGCTTCTTGCTTCTTCCTTTTGCTTCTAGTTATTAGAAGCAAAGGGAATATAATATGTTAAAGCATTTGTACAGAGGTATGTGGTGATTAATTAAAAACCTTAGGGTTATTCATTGATTAGAGCAATTGTTACTGGTAATAAATGATAGCTTGGTTTCGCTTCTCATTGCTTCCTGTTGCTTCTCATATTTTACCACGACCTGGAAGAATTGACGAGTTCTGAAGTTCCCTAGAAGGGACACCTGACGTGACAAGTGTAGGAATGAGAACCACATGACCCAGTGAATCAAATAAAGGATCCAGTTTCACAATCCCGAAAGGTTACCGAATGTGACGAATTCCAGAGAAAGGCCGGGGGTTACAGCGGCTGAAATGTTGTAATAAAGACAACAAAGATGAGGATATTAGTCCGAAAGAAGTTTTATGAGATGTTATATTCTCACATGGATCCTAAAGTCGATGTAGTGATCTCAATTTCATAGGATTCCTAATTCTTTTACAATCTTTGAGAGATAAAAGCTTTACCAAAAATAAATATTAATAAAGGCCACACCGAGGACTGAACATCACTATAAATGTCTTGCAAGATAAATATGTGTATCATACTATTATGGCAATACACATTTCCAGTATTATCACGTCTCAAGTCAAATAATTAATTGATTATTATTCAGGTAAATCTTCAAACGGGGGGCCCCTGGATTCCTTAGGAGGAATTTCCTAAAAGGAGAGATTTTAGCCATTGGTTGGAGTTAGGGAGGAATTTAGTTAAGTGAGGAACGTAAAATGGTGAAAAGTTTAATAGACGACAATTCAAAATGGGGATGGGTTGAGGGAACTTAGATCGCAAACGGAGGGACGTGACATGGGATTCCGATACCACTGAGGTATAGAAAACATGGCTGTAAGTCAGGCTTAGGTGTGTACCATAGATAGATGATTAGCACGCCAGTATCACATACAAGTGAAGTGAGTTCGATTCTTAAGAGGTGCTTTACTACTCTGGCCCCTACCGGATGAATGAATATAAGTTTAATAGATACCTTCAAGTCCTTGAACGTTATTCCTATTGAACTGTGTTTGATTATCATCCACACATATGCGCTTAATGTGTATCCATCAATGAACGCACATATACTACACTCTGATCCACGACATAGGGCCGGGAGCAACACTTTGATCCAAGACAGAGCGCACATAAACTCTGATCCTAGACCGGACTGCAGATCCATACGTACATAATCCCCTCATTCTTTACGGTTGCTATGCTAGTGGTGTTATAATTGGCCTCGCAAAAGAAGTTTTACAGAAGTAGAGACTAAGATAATAAATACATCTGGATACGGTTGTAAAGTCAAATAAATGTTTGACCCCGTTTCCTTATTAGATAACAAACAGGTGTTCCAATCAGTTAAATTAAAGAAAGAATTATTCGATTAGTGAACATCAAATTTAACATTATGGCAGATTGCAGAATGCATTTGGGAACTTTAAACAATACTTAAAAGGAAATGCCTCGTCTTTAATTTCGCTAATCAAATGTGCGTGCAAATGAATTAACTCTAATTTCGTAAAACACTGAGTCCCTACCAATTAGATTGTAACGCATGAACATTCTAATTATTATTTTCTAAAGCTAACTAGGTTTTGGCACAGAGTCAGAAACGTGGGGCTCCCAGTGATGATTGAACTCACTATTCAGTAGCAATAGATCAGCAAGACCAGCTGGCTAACCATTGCCAATAACAAAGCGCCTATGCCTGATTAACACAAGTTAAAATAAAATATATTTTAAACCAAACGAATATTCCATTTGTCATCATGTAATCAAGTAATCAAGTAATCAAATGTTTCAGAAATAGATCGTGATTGTTCCAATGATGCAGTGATGAACACACCTCGAAACGACGCAGTTTCTGATTTTCTATCAATTCGCGTGGAATCTATTTATCTTTTTCCCACCTTCTCTATCACAGCCAAATAAATAGGATTAACTGAAACCTCAAATTATTGCTCTTCCTTAATCTTTCTCACCTGGACTTCATAATACTCGTGGGTCTATCTAGAGACTCATTTTGAATATTCACCGTCCCGGCGGAATAACATTTATGAAACCACTGATGTATTACACACTCATTAGCGATCCCATCTCCAAATGCCAATCGATGTTTCTCCCTGCTTAATCTGCATCGTTTCTCGATTTAAACTTGTGCAAAAAGAGTACATATGATTGCAAAGTTTATTATACAAATACCATCTGAGAAGTGAGATACAACAATAGACTAGCCAGATTTGCAAGAGTATTTGCTACACTGTAATTCATACTTTCATGGCACCAAATCATGAATCGTCATACATCTGACACTTCATGTGGTACAACCTAATATATTCTAAGTCACTGATCTTTGGTCCCGAAACGACCATCAGTTGTCCACAATGACGTACTATGTAGTAACTTAGATAATACAATCAGTAAAACAGTTCAAGTTGTAGTTGTTGATGCTGTCAACTTCACATACATGAACAAAACCTTCCGGCTTTCTGTCCCATCTCCGGTCATTTTTACATTTGTTTTCCATGTTGGTTGAAAGAGGAAATATTAGTGAGGGTGGTTCTAAGCAAAAACCATTCACTGTAACCCAATTAATAGTTTTAAGTCTCTAAGTCTCTAAGTCTCTCTCTCTTTCTCTCTCTCTCTCTCTCTCTCTCTCTCATTAGTATTACTTTTTATTGTACTTTAATACTAATTATCCTAGACCGATCTTCTACTGTTACGTATTAAGCTGGGGACATTTTCAAAAACGTCAGAAATTCTCATCATATAAGGATAAACTGAGTGTTGCTACCTTTTGGGGAAAATACTTATTTGTTTTATATATAAGTAGTTATTTACGAAATTCTGTGATAGAGACCCCGGAATGGGGCAGCCCGTGAGGATTGAATTCACTACGTTAGACTACAAGACTAGATTGATAACTATCACACTAGTAGATGCGCCTACCCGAGACCGAAAACAAATGTGCAGGTACATCAATAAGTCCACTGCCTAATAACGACACCGGAATGTATCTTACACAACACATATTTATATTTCAACATAATCCCCGTCTTTGTCTATGCATTTAACCCAACGCTTCACAATTATCACATACATTGAATATTATACAGTGAAAGTTTCAGTTCAGAATCAGCTAACAAATATTTATCCAAGCTCGTATATCCTTGATATATACTAAGCTAAGCTTAGTACGACCCAAGGCGGTGAATTGTGGAATACGAAGATTGTGTCATACCAATCTTCCAAGAGGGGAGGGCCTGTCTGACAGCCAACTCTGAAATCCTGGCTTTCATTTGGGTTAAAACATATTCTTTTCATTTCTTTAGACCAATTGAAACACTAACATATTTTAGTATGTATACAAGAGACATAACTATCTTTAATTTCTCTAGCCATACAAAGGGAGTTGCATGATATCTACCCGTTTAGCAATTATTTTAATGAACTAAATAAACTAAAATTCAACAAAAAGTACAATCCCATAGGAATTCGTCATCGTCCTCATCAGCTTTGCCATTGTTGCATGTTGTTGTCAGCTATCAGCACGTTCCAGTGGGCCATGTTGACCGGGTAAGCGTGTGAGAACTCTTTGGTTAAGTGGGCAGAGGGCTTGATTTGTCCGAAAATGTAAACGGCTTTGCCCGAATGGGGGAGGGGGGTCCCCTGGCTCATACGCCAATGGTTGACTGCCAGATCCTTCATAGTTGTCAGCCAAGTGGATGGGTCAGTTTCCTTCGTACGCCAACCAGCCAAACACTACGGCCGACAACGGCAGGGGTACAGCATTTCTTCTTTCCAGACATCACGGAAGTTCCTCACAGTCTCCTACATGATGGCTTTGGCTGGCCCGTTAAAGTCATGTAGGGAAGTCTTCCACCCGAAAGAAATCTTTACTAATTCACCTTTAGTTAAATTATCAATTAAAGAAAATTGATAGACATTTATTTAAAAAGAAAAATGATTTATGCTCAAAGCACATAGTGAATTCCGCAGGAATACTATTTGGATCAATTTATATTTATTCTGCTGAGATTGAATTTATCGTGGGATTAGAACCAGCTGATTCTATAAACATTTTCTTTTTCACTTCTTTTCTCCTATTTGTTCTTATAATTCACACTCTCTTAGCTCCATGTATATACGTCACCGGGAATTTTCTTTCAACACACAGACGGATTATAAGGATTCAATAACATTACAAATATGTTCGCGTAAACTTACCAAATGGATAAAAATAAACATATCCTTGTATATATTGGATGAAGTCAAGTCATACACGAGGCTACATTGATGGAGTTTATAGTGAGAAATTTACTAACGAGATAAACATGTCAAATAGTAATCAATGAACTTATAATAGAGTAAATATCTTGAAGCATATATACATTCCAACATAGTCTTTGGTGTGTATCCAGCCATTTAGAATTCACGGAAGAATAGACTATCTGGTGCTTTAGTCGTCTTAAATCTCACTTATGTAAAACCAGCAGAAAGATTACACATACCTACCTCACTTATGTTAAACCACCTCTATCGCCACCGAGTGCTTAATTGTGTTATCTTTTATTAGATTTTAGCTTTGGCAGAAGCTAGAAGTCGCAGGGAGCTAGATCGAGATTGTATGGGAGGTGGGCTGACATACCTGGGTGATATCATGTTTTGCTAAGAAAAAACTGCATGAGATGTAAAGAATAGGTATTGTGAATGTGACGGTCACACAGTACACAAGCTCACCCAATGCGGTTTCACTGTAGACTGAATAACCCCATACGAGAGTGCATGTTCATGCATGCACAGTAAGGTTCCCTCTGATCGGTTGCCAGGTCAAGGCCGTGCGATCGGTTCTAGAGGTATATAAAATGGTTGTTTCTTTTCCGGGGAGATACATATGAAAATAGATCCGTTTACGTTCGTACTGAGGTTAAAACAATTAAACCAAAACACTGAAACATAGGCATAAACGTAGCAAAACGACATAAACACTAGTATACACATTCATTCACAATAAACGACCAGCAGGCAATGAGGAAAATCAATGAATTAAACAAACATATTATATTATCGTCAGACGGAATCTGAAGATAGGTAAAAAAAGATTATAACAGAACCTCAGCCTGGAGATCAAAGATCCGTGAATTATAAAAGCGATGATCTGTCTATGATCCTTGAAACAATTGGAGACAGTCTTGCGTTTTATCTCTTTAGACAAACTTGAATTAATACGAATGACGAATCCACCCCCCGAAGAAAAGAAAGTAGATAATACAAACTAATTGTAATAAACTACGAGGCGCGGGGGGGGCGCACGCCTGTTCTTAATGACGAAGAATTGTCCACAGCAGTAGTCAAAAACGACTATACCACGTCATTTTAAGGCAATGGAAAAGTTAAAACGATAAAAAAATGTGCTCCACATAAACTGAGCCCACATCTCTTAGCTGGTTGTTTTTAAGCTGAGAGAATTGGAATATGAAGTCTTGCGGCATCCTCCACCTTACATTGCTCTTACAAATTATCTTCTTTCCAACCATTTTGAACTTCACATACGTATTAAAGATTCAATAATAGGAAGTCATAATTCGTGCTTTTACTGAATTTCATAACGAATAAATCTCAAGAAATTTATAAAGATGGCATATTTTCCATAGAGGATCATCGGAAAAAGGTTATTGCTTCAAATAGGTCATATTATCATTGAATATATACCATTTTTGTTGTTTGTATCATCCTTCCTCATACTATTCAACATATGCCATACGCAACACCATAATATACACCCACAGAAAAGATGGAATGAACGATTGCCTTCCAGCGAAAGAAAAGAAGGCAAGAAAGCAATAAAAAAACAACTGATATAACAAAACAGGAATGTTTGTACATTTTACAAATGTTTGTGAAGCTATAGATTTTAGTAAAGCTGATGTCTGAAAGAAAATAAATAATTTAATGTGGGAGAACACATGAAGCTGCATGTATGCTGGCTGTTGGCATATTATTCCGTATCACAAAACATTCTGAGATAAGACAGTATCTACTTATAAATGTATCTATATATTAACCGTCTAGTGTTTTTATTTACATATGCAACATAGATTCATAGAAATGAACCAACTTAAAAACGTATAATTGTATTCAATATTAATACTACTTCTTCTTCTTCTTCTTCTTCTTCTTCTTCTTCGTCCTTTACTCTCTCTCTCTCTCTCTCGTATTCTTCCCAGTGTTTTTCTCTTTCTCTATAAACGGTTTCTCTGAGCACTTCTCATCCCTCCTACTTTTTGTTTTCCTTTCTGTCGACTAGTTTTGTTTGACTCTATATAAATATAGCTTCAGTCAAACCAGACGTTTCTCTTAAAACTGAAACGAAAAAAACAAAAAAAACAAAACATTTCTTCATTTTTAATATGGAGAGAAAGAATCAATATCGCAAGAAATGTTCGGGCGTTGTGTCTTTGTTTCTAATCAAAAAAGGATTTTAAATCTGCTCTAGATGTTGTTTCATTTATTTCTTGACTCACACGTTTTCTCACTTCTCTTTTTAGAAACTGTCAACCAAAACTGTCGGCAAAACTGTCACTTAATTTTCTTCAGTTGTTAAGTTGGTCTGGCTGGCTATGTATTTATGTATATGTCGATATGTATATATCGACCATACACGCTGTACCAATGGAGCTAGAGGGATTCTAATATTTACTCCTTATTATATCTAGAAAAAACATTCTTTTGAAAATTCCCTCCCCCTACATAGGTTTTAAGTTCGGGGTTTATTTTGCAATGTAAGCTTATGCTAAGTTGATCCCTTAGTGTGTGTCCGACAGCATTCACGCTTGATTTTGAGAATTCGCACTTCTTTTGATGATCACTGCCCTGCAAAAGGCGAGAGAATTCATTGATCATCCCTTTTCCATTCTTGTTTAATTCATCACCCCCAACACGACACAGCTCCAAAAGATGTTGGTCACCTGACGGTTTCTATTGAGTGACTAACCAGACCTGGTTTAGATTATTTTTACTAGCCTCCTTCCCCCACCTCGCGCTCTTTAATTGCATTGATTTCTAACTTATCATTCAAATCTGCTTCAGCAGAACGGAAACAAATAATCATTTTAAAGAAATAAAACTCTCATTCAAATGAACAAATTAAAAGTATAATTAACGGTCTAAAAAACTACACTTTAGTATAAGGTCTTTTCTTTTTCTATTTGTATAATGCTGGATTAATATCATTAGAGAGTTTTTATTCTTTGTTACTTCGATATTAAACCATTTACAAAGAAGATTTCATTTTCTTTTTAACTCTTTTAAATAATCTTAGGACTATTTTTGTGTGATTGCTAACATTTTTATATTAGGTTTCAGCATGTTATTCCTTAATAGTCGTTTATGTTTGACTCGGGGACACCTGAAGTTTTGCCGGCATAACTGATATACAATTTCAAAAAAGTCTATATTATTAGACAACAATTCCACAAAACTAAATAAGACAAAATGCATCTGTTTCATATATATATATATATATATACATATATGCGGTGTGTGTGTGTGTGTGTGTGTTTGTGTGCGTGTGTGTGTGTGGCCTTTCAAATCCTTAAATGTGTACAAAATGAACCTCATCACGTTTTGAAAAGTATGTAATGAATGATGTCATACATAACGTCACAAAATGATTAAAAATAAAATGCTGCTACCTGACACAGTAATGTCGGTTTTGCAAGGACGTCTGACATTTGAAGAGCATTTGTAATTCTTCTTCATCGACTTTGTATCGAGATTTACAGCCATTTGGAAGGGTTGCAGCGCCAAACACCATTCTGTCAAATCAACGATGACGTACTTTGAATTAAAATACACCACGCACTAGTTATGGCTAAATAGCATTAAATGCACAAGTTCTCATACGACCATCGAAGTTAAGCAACGTTGATCCTGACCAATGCCTAGATGGGTGACCATTGTGGGAATACCATGTGCTGTAACCAGCAGGGGATTCATCCACTGCTGCCCTGTTGACCGCCAAATGTATTCTGCCCATCTTTCCTTTGGAACCGTTCAGCATGGATTAGAGGGGGAAATGGACCTTGTGCACAACACTTCCTCCATACTAAGCGCCAAGGCACATCGGCTCCAAATCCTGAAGTTCCCTAAGACCGTATGCCAAGAAACAAAGAGCCCTATATACTACGCCTATTTTCTTTCTAGCTTTTATCATTGTTCATTGCCTTGCAAGAATTATTTTTCATCATTTATTTGTATTTTGAATTATTGTGGTTTATATCCAAACAGTGACAAGATCGGTGTTTGAGCCCGGATAAAAGCCAATATTTCGAATGCTGATTTTCATAATAGGTATGCCCTCCCCTCTTGTAAGATTGACAAAACACAATCGAACGTTCACCATAACCATCTAAAAGTAATGATGTGATACAATAAGAAATAAATATGCTAACGTTGAATATAATTAGTGCATGCTTCTGATGTATTTTGTTTTACATTCAATTTCAACAGAACTCATATATGGAACTTTCTGTTGTTTTGTCTTTCCAATCGCTTTTAGATTAATTGAAATGATTTCAGTTGATTCATTGAGGTTCGCACCAGGTTCTTTGGTTGAGATTTTTGGACTATTTTACCATTACTTTAAATCTTTTGTGAGTCCACAAGCCTTCCCACGATAACTATATATATATACACACACAGACATGTCACGTCAACGGAGGGAGATCACATCAAAAACATGTATCTTCAGGTTTTCTTTTGCACAGTCACCTTTTCTTGGTTTTGAATCCATAATAAGTCTGAAAAATCGAAAATATATTAAATATTTATATTTAATTATTATATATGAAAAATAAAATACGGAATAGAAACCGTGTTGTGTTGAGGATGATCAATTAAAAGATAGGGAAAAGGGGTGATCAATGAATAAGTCACTTCTCTCACCTTATGTTATGACATGATCACTAAAAAGGTCTGAATTTTCATAAATTAGCGGACAGAAAATAAGGGATCAATTTAGCATAAACGTTCATTACCAATTGATCCCCACCCCCACCACTAAAAACCTATTTTTTCTTGGGTGGGGGGCTTTACAAAAAATAAAAAACGTTTTTCCAAGATATAATAAGGAAGAGATGAATCTCTAGCTCCGTACGCGTGATACATACAT
>VCCN01006794.1:1744861-1756675 GCA_006491835.1 Architeuthis dux | reverse complement strand
GCTTGTCGCCTCTAAGTCGATTTCACATATCGCAAACCAGGCCCGAGTAAGTAATGTGATATGTGGAGCCCAAGCAGTAGCGGCTGAAGCCATAACCAGCTTAAGGTCACTCATTACTTTTATTCACGTTTACTATTTATTTTTTTAATTTATGGTGTTAAGAATAGTTCTGCTCGACCAGGCATTTAATATATTTAATACATTTAACGCATTTTCACTGTCTGAGATGCAACTGTATAAAATGCAGAGCTATTTTACAGGAATAATTATGTCGGAGATTTAAATGGTGACACTTTTGATATTAGATACCATTGATAAACAAAAAGATGCAGGGTATTTTTAACACCATTTCTCATACGAAAGAATACGGTAATATATATCAATAAGAATTCGCTTAGTTCATCCAGGTATATCGTGGAAATCTTACATTGATAAGTCGCTTTTTAAGACTTCTAATTGTTTTGAATTATTAATGTGCTGTTCCTAACTTACAAAGATCCACCGCGCAGTTCCTGGTAAATTAAAAAGAAATGCATTTTGTTTTTCTTCTGTTTTGATGTTTGATAATATATTCTCTCTATAAAACTAACTTCTACTTGTTTTGGAGACTTGGAACTATTTGGTTCCGCAAGTGTAACTTCCGCGTTTGGAAGTATATACATAGTCTATTCAGTCTATACGCATGGCAGTCTATACGCATGTTCTTTTATTAAGAGATGTATCTAAATGATATATTACACCCATTGTTGATCTCAAAGGACTGAAATCTACAGCTAGGGATGTTGAGATTGGTTGAGGTGAACAGTGGTACAAAAATAGCTTTGTAAAATGAGCGTTTCACAGGAATATATTCCATTACATTGTCACCTGTCGGACTCGTAGATAGATTCCATTTTGACAGCTATATTGAATCGAACCATTATTTTGAATACTACATCTAATAAAGATACATAAATAAATGATATATAACAGCTGTATTAATACTGACACAACCAGTTTTTAAACAAACACGGCAGCAAGAGATCTGTTATAGAGGGTAAGTTTAAAAAGTTTGATTTGGATTTCCGCTAATACCAAACTTTTGTATCTAAGTTGATAAGAGCTGCATCCTTTAGGGATGTGAGTTCGACTCTCACTGGAAGCGTATTCTTTTTTTCTGATCAATGCTGTTTGCTCACTGCCGTAGATTAGAGCACAGCCACCCGTGAACCTGCAGAAGGTTAGACATACCATTCTCTCCTGATCCTTGAGAAATAGGAATAAGCCAGAAAAAACAATTTATATTTTATGCATTTACATGGTAATACAAGATGTCTGAAGAATGAATAAGAGAAACTCTCCTCAAATCTCCAACACCTTTCTCGGTATCCAGGCAGACCCTATCAACACCGTATTCTGGACAGTCGCCAGTCGACCTCGAATTTGTATTTCATCTAATTTCGCCTCTAGTGTTTTGGCACGGTTCCAAGTGTGTCAACTAACTCTCATGTGCCACACTTTACTCAGTTACTATGGGCAAATGTGCATGTTCATAAGAGTTATCTGTTAGTTATACCCCCCCCCACACACACACCAGAACCTTTGTCAGTATCCTCGCGGACCCCAACACCACCTTAGTTTAGATAGTCTTAATTCATCCCCGAATTTCATCTAATCCCTAAATTGTTTACGACTAACTTATCCAGTATTCTTGCTTGGATTGGGTGGTCAATCGAGATTTCAAAACCCAGAGTTTAGACTAGTTAGCAACAGCCTAGCAACCACGAAGGAATGTTGTGTATATACTTAGCTTTGGTTCTTCTTACTCTGACAGTGGATCGGATAGTGATTCAAAACAATTCGTAGATATTGATGAAGGCAATGAAAGCAATGATTGTTCTAGAGTGGCTAACGAGATATATTGCGAGAAACTTTATTGCTATGGGTCTCCTTATTCTGGCAGTGGATCGGTTAATGATTCGAGATGGTGATGGAGACAGTGAACATAATGATTCTCCCGTAGCGGCTGACGAGATATCTCTCCAATATGACGTCACATATTGATGTTGATACTATACAGAAACCCCAGGGGGAATCTTTCAAGAAGTACGCAGCGTAGGGTCGAAATCAGTACAAAGAATATACAAGTCCTGAATGTTTAAAGTTTTAATTTCATCTTTTTTAAAAAGGATTGTTAGGTCATTAAGAATCTACTCCTAAACTGCAAATATACACCGCCCGAATACTACATATAGTAGTGGTTATAATTGCTGTAATGATTACAGACGTTCTTTTTCACACTGCCTACTCGAGTATTTTATTTTATTTTTTTCTAAACGTATAAGAAATAGAATGCAGACGTATATCATTCACATACAAGTATTATGCCACTCTCTTAATAGATTATTCTGAATTCACGCCAATGCCAAGCACTATATTCTTATCATACAATATTTTAAGATAAGAAATATTCTTAAAATTATGTAAGAATAATTGGCCTCTTTTCTTTTAGCCTTCAGGTTCATTTTTGCATTATCTTTTCCAGATTTCAACGCAGCAGAACACGATGCTGTCAAGAATGCGGTGAAAGATGCAGTCCTGAAACCCCTCGCAGACAGTTCCTTTTTAAATTTACCCGATGAGCACTCACAAGATACTGCACTCTCTGAGATTATGTCTGGTACTGAGGATGTTGATCTACCCGAGCCATTAATTGGGTATAGTGAAGAAGACCTCCAAAAAAGACCTATGGAATTTCTTGGTAAGAGAGCCATGGAATTCTTGGGGAAGCGCCCAATGGAATTCTTGGGTAAAAGACCCATGGAGTTTCTGGGAAAGCGTCCCATGGAGTTTTTGGGAAAACGACCGATGGAATTCATAGGTAAACGTCCTATGGAGTTTTTGGGGAAAAGACCTATGGAATTTTTGGGTAAACGGCCAATGGAATTTCTGGGGAAAAGACCCATGGAATTTTTGGGAAAGAGGTCGGATGAATCTGAAGCTAAAAGACGGATGGAATTTTTGGGGAAAAGAAGAATGGAATTCTTAGGGAAGAGGCCAATGGAATTTCTGGGAAAACGACCAATGGAATTCTTAGGAAAACGACCAATGGAATTCCTAGGAAAGAGGGGTATGGAGTTTATAGGCAAACGTCCAATGGAATTCTTGGGAAAGCGAAGGATGGAATTCTTGGGTAAACGCCCAATGGAATTTTTAGGTAAGACTTCTTTGAACTCGCTGGACCCAAGACCGTGGCACAATTCTAGTGAAACCTTAGCGGGACAAGCTGATCGGGAAAACCATGTCTTTTTAGATGATAGCGTAAGCATTTTAGAACCTAACCCTAATTATCATTTCCTTGATGAGTTGATAGATAAGGGAGAATTTGGCAGGTATTTTCGAGAAGATATGGATTTCTTAGATCAAGGAGATATACCTTTACATGGGGGTCCTGATATAAACGAGGTTAACGATGAAGATATTCCCGAAGGTACGCAATTAGCTTCGAATTTAATAAGTGTAAAGCGCAAATATCAATTACCTATACTTATAGGCAAACGAGATCAGTCTTTATTGTTGGACAAAAGGAATGTTGATCAAGTTCTTGACCAAGGACTGACAATTAGTTCAAATAGAGGTGATAGGAATAAGGAAAGTATGATATCAAATATAGTTCCGGAAATTATGGAAAACCTTCAGATGAACGAAAGAAGGAACAATTTGCAAGTCAACACTGATTTTCAAAGAAATCCTGGAGAAAACGATTTTGATTCCGATGATATCCATGATCAGATTAATGAAAAGTCGTCCATGTACGAGAAGAAAGGAAAAAAGAATAACCCGATGTTTGTTGGTAAAAAGAGTAACCCGATGTTTGTTGGTAAAAAGAATAAACCGATGTTTGTTGGTAAAAGGAATAACCCAATGTTTGTTGGTAAAAAGAAAAACCCGATGTTTGTTGGCACAAAGAATAGCCCGATGCTTGTTGGCAAAAGGAATAACCCAATGTATGTTGGTAAAAAAACAAATCCTATGTTTGTGGGGAAGAAAGCCAGTCCTATGTTTGTTGGTAAGAGATATATTCCAATGTTTGTAGGCAAAAATAATAGCACCATGTTTCTTGGTAAAAGGGATACTCCAATGTTTGTTGGTAAAAGATATAAACCTCCATTTCTAGATGAAAAAGCTAATCCAATGTTTGTAGGTAAGAAAGCTAGTCCTATGTTCGTTGGCAAAAAGTCTAACCGTATGTTTGTTGGTAATAGAAATGACCCCATGTTTGTAGGCAAAAAAGATAACTCTATGTTCGCGGGTAAAACAGTTAAGATGATGTTTGTAGGTAAGAAAGATGATCCTATGTTTGTTGTTAAAGAATCTAACCCTATGTTTGTAGGCAAAAAGAACAATCCAATGTTCGTTGGTAGGAAAAACGATCCTATGTTTGCAGGGAAAGAAGATAATCCCATGTTTATTGGTAAAGAACATCCACCGATGTTTGTAGGTAAAAAGAATAACCCTATGTTCGTCGGTAAAAGAAAATATCCAATGTTTGTAGGCAAAAAATCTAATCCAATGTTTGTAGGAAAAAAGAACAATCCAATTTTTGTAGGTATGAAAGATGATCCTATGTTCGTTGGTAAAAAATCTATCCCTATGTTTGTAGGTAAAAAGAATAATCCAATGTTTGTTGGCAAGAAAGACGATCCTATGTTCGTCGGCAAAAAGAAAGGTCCCATGTTTGTTGGTAAAAGATCTATCCCTATGTTTGTAGGTAAGAGGAATAACCCTATGTTCGTCGGTAAAAGAAAATATCCAATGTTTGTAGGCAAAAAATCTAATCCAATGTTTGTAGGAAAGAAGAACAATCCAATGTTTGTAGGTAAAAAAGATGATCCTATGTTCGTTGGTAAAAGATCTATCCCTATGTTTGTAGGTAAAAAGAACAATCCAATGTTTGTAGGTAAAAGGGATGATCCTATGTTCGTTGGTAAAAAATCTATCCCTATGTTTGTAGGCAAAAGGAATAATCCAATGTTTGTTGGCAAGAAAGACGATCCTATGTTCGTCGGCAAAAAGAATAGTCCCATGTTCATTGGTAAAAAATCTATCCCCATGTTTGTAGGTAAAAAGAATAACCCTATGTTCGTCGGTAAAAGAAAATATCCAATGTTTGTAGGCAAAAAATCTAATCCAATGTTTGTAGGAAAAAAGAACAATCCAATGTTTGTAGGTAAAAAAGATGATCCTATGTTCGTTGGTAAAAAATCTACCCCTATGTTTGTAGGCAAAAAAAATAATCCAATGTTTGTTGGCAAGAAAGACGATCCTATGTTCGTCGGCAAAAAGAATAAGCCCATGTTTGTTGGTAAAAAACTTAAACCAATGTTTGTTGGTAAAAGAGATAATCCAATGTTCATAGACAAGAAAGATAATCCCATGTTTGTCGGCAAAAGAGGTCATCCGAGATTGGCTATCAACTGGAATGAGTCGACTTCCCTAAGGTGCAAGGAACATTTAGAAGAACCGAATCACAGCAAGCACTTCAGTAAACGAAGCATAATACTGTACAGTCTGCGAACCCATCCGCCACATCATCATCGTCTGAATTATCTTGACGTTCTTCACTTCATCTTAGCTAGAGAAGAAATGATCAAGAAGGACGGAATGAGGTGGCACAAACCGCAGATGCCAATATTTGTGGGTAAAAGAGATGCTGGTGAGACTATCAAAGATAGAATGTTGCAGAATTCTATCGAACAGTTGATGGGAGAAACAGATTATCCGGGCGGATTAAACAGAGAATTCAATCTAAGTGAAGATCATGAAATGGATGGGGGGAAAAGGTGTTGGATTGGATGGGGAAAAAGGTGTTGAAATGGAGTTCTCTAGGTCAGAATACTTTAGAAATAAACCATCGGTAAAGGGGGGGAAAATTGATCGACATAGCAGATACTTAAACATGCCAACGATTATGGGGGAAAAGGAACCCGAGTTTGTAGGAAAAAAGGACGATGATCCGATGTTTGCAGAGAAAAGGGGGACCCAGCCAATGTTTGTGGGGAAAAGGGAACCTCAACCTATGTTCGTTGTTAAAAAAGCTGATCAACCAATGTTTGTGGGGAAAAGAGACCATCGCCCAATGTTTGTAGGAAAAAGGGATCCTCAGACAATGTTTGTTGGTAAACAGGACGATGATCCAATGATTGTGGCGAAAAGGGGGACCCAGCCAATGTTTGTAGGAAAAAGAGAACCCCAACCTATGTCTGTGGGTGAAAGGGGAGATCAATCTATGTTTGTAGGGAAAAGAGAACCTCAACCTATGTTTGTGGGAAACGGGAATGATCAACCCATGTCTGTGAGGGAAAGGGAACCTCAGCCTATGTTAGTCGGGGAACCTATATTTGCGGGGAAAAGGTTATCTCAACCTATGTTTGTTGGGAAAAGGGACCCTCAACCTATGTTTGTTGGAAGAAGGGGAGCTCATCCTATGTTTGTGGGGAAAAGGGAATCACAGCCCATGTTTGTAGGAAAAAGGGAACCTCAGCCCATGTCTGTGGGGAAAAGGGATCCTCAACCCATGTTTGTAGGAAAAAGAGAACCTCAACGTATGTTTGTAGGAAGAAGGGGACCAGAACCCATGTTAGTGGGGAAAAGGGAAGATCAACCAATGTTTGTGGGGAAAAGGGAACTACAGCCAATGTTTGTGGGGAAAAGAGAACTTCCACCTATGTTTGTGGGGAAAAGGGAACTTCCACCTATCGTTGTGGGGAAAAGGGAACTTCCACCTATGTTTGTGGGGAAAAGGGAACTTCCACCTATGTTTGTGGGGAAAAGGGAACTTCCACCTATGTTTGTGGGGAAAAGGAAACTTCAACCTATGTTTGTGGGGAAAAGGGAACTTCCACCTATCGTTGTGGGGAAAAGGGAACTTCAACCTATGTTTGTAGGAAAAAGGTATCCACTTCCACCCTTTGTAGTGAAATGGGACCCACAACTAATGTTTGATGGGAAAAGGGAACTCCAACCGCTATTTGTGCAAAGGAGAAATTTACTGTCTAGATTCCTTTTCAAAAACTATAAAACCAAAAAATATGGGGACAAAAGACAGCATATTCCAATGTTTGTTGGCAAAAGAGAAAATGGGTCCCTGTTTCGTTGGAAAACGAAAAGCCAGAGCGTGGCAGACTTTGATTCTTCAATTGAAGAAATCGATAATCCATTATATAAAAAATGACTCCGTCGAGACACATCTAAGCTACAAAATCGATTAACTCGCAAGCCGATTGACAAAATGGATACTTTTCAGACAATTGTCCTGTCAAATGACAAACTAAATCAGCCAATAGCAAAGGTTTCTTCTAAATTAGACTATGTAAATAATAATCATGTTAAGCCAGGGATCGTAAATAATAATACATCTCAACCACTGCTACATAGTAAGCGAAATCTATCTACTCAGTTAAATGACAGAGGAGTGACAGATTTTCTAGAACCCGCAAAAAGAAAAATGAATACAGTAAAACGGTCAACAGATGATCAGAACAATCATATTTTAGGAAGTCAAGTGTTGGGTAATCGATATTCAGAAGAACATTTCATTGGCCGACGAATTCTGCAACTTGGTACTCCATCCGAAAAATTATCGATTATGAAACGAAATATACCAATAACGTTCGGTAAGCGTAACTTGTCCCCTAGACACCAGCCGGGAAATACTCCCTGGTCCCCTATTGTAGATAAGAATTCTTCAGACAAATCAAGATTTTTGTACAGTGCAATGGCGTCAACAGGGAATCATCCAACGAATGAACATACGAAATTCCTATATCGGAACGCGCTACTGAAGAATGGATTCCAAGTGGAAGCCGACAGAACAAAACCCGAAGCTGTGATCGAGACAAGTCTTAAAACTGGACAGTTTGGTTCTAAGCACAACAGCACGAACAAGTCTTTCAAGGCGAATGGAAGTGGTGCCATAGTGGTGGCCAGTCGTCACTGGGAGCCTGCAGGCGTCGCTGTACAAGTCGGAGACCTTGAAGATAGCAATGGGTCCGCTCCGGCAAGCTAGGTACGGTGATGTCATCACCAACATGATGTGACCCTCACAGCAGTACTTCCCACGAACGACGATCTACAGCAGGCAAGTCTGAGTATTTTTTGTCGTTTAGTTGATCAAATGATTAAGAGAATTTCTTTTATTTTAAATTTACTTCAAAATCATCAAATGCTCGATTTGATAAATATAACATATACAGAGCTAAATTTAAAAAAATATTTTTTTATGGCGTCCAATCAAAGACAACTATATTATTTATTGTGTTTTTATTTTCAATCGTTTTAAAATCGACTAAATCTTTCTAACGAAAACCTCCCCTTTTTGTTTAATTCTGCGCTCAACAAAATAGCCGGTACTAAAAAAGCACAAGAAAATAAAACATAACATAATAACGAATTAGACAAAACCAAAACGTGGAAAACGCCATATCATTCCGTTGTGGAATCTGCGCTCGATTGCGTCCGCAAAGCTAAACAAACAAACCAAACGCTACGCGTTCATTCTATATTTATCACCAAAAATATATTCCCATTCACTTTCGCCAAACAATTAAGCCATGTTTCATGCCTTCCAAATCTAATAATGCTTATTCGTTTAAATAAGCTCTAACACTCAAACAGAAAAAGGTTGTCTTTCGATGCGAAATTCAGTTTTATATTAGTTGTGATGTTCACATTCATTTTGGTCTTGGGATTTTTATTCGATAGATTGTATTTATCAGCTTGAAAGATGTTTAATTTGACCTGTTTTCATTTGGCCCAAGATAAAAGTTACAAGCAAATTCTAACAGTATCAGATTCATATTAATACATAGTTTCTCTTTAAAATATAATAATTCGAGTATTAAGGGCGCTTATCACGGCAACAATACAAACCACCAACAGCAATAATAATGGTTGCAATTATTCACTACAACAATAATAACTTGTGAAACCAGCGAAGATGTATATATTTTCGCAGTTATTTCTCCTAAGTTATCAATTATATGCAAAAGGTATGGTATATACACGTGCTTCGGACACTTTGGCCCAACAACAAATTTTAAAACAAAAGATAAAGTAATGATAACTATAAAAGTAAAACGTAGAACTGCAAACCAATTTTACTCCACATGGTGGGCCATAAGGTAGCAAACTATTTCAACTTGGTGCATTTTTAGCTACATTACATTCCAACTGAAAATTTCCCATTAAGGACTTTATTATTATTTTTTTCGATTTATTTAATTAGGAGAGAAAAACTTAAGACTACTTAATTTCAAACATTTATTTCATGTTTTTATCTTGACATTTTAAATTTCTTCGACTCTTACGGGTGATGTTCGATGTTTTAATGTCAATTTCCGAAAGTTTATCAATAACCAAAAAGGGCAAAAGTTAGACGTCGGAAATCCAGTTACAAGGGGGTTAAATATCAAACTAATAACTAATAAAACAAATAAACATTTCACAATGTGATAATTCTTATCTTCCACGTGATTTGGTAGAGAACATTGGAATAATGCTAAGTTGCAGATTATATTTCTTTTGGCAATCGTTAGGAGATTGTTGTCTAAATAACGCTCTGGTTTCTTTTCTTTTATCAAAACAAATTTTACATTTCAAACTCTTGATATTATTAATATCAATGATATGAAGGATTTATACACATTAATTTGGGACTATTATGATTTTCAATATTTTTTCGTAGACTTTCATTTATCTGAGCTAGAGTTAGAGAAGGGTATTCTTCGATTGAATTATCAAGCGAAATATGGTTTCATTTTGTTTTAGGACATGTAAAAAAAAGGATATTTTGAGGAATACATACGTAAAGTGAGAATAACTTATCAAAGTGATAATGCTATATACATCACTCGACAAAGATATTCAGCAAACGTTTATTGGACCCATATGATGATTTCCCCATCATCACTGCAGAGTGGGATGCATTTATATGCCTGTACAAAAAGGCCTTGGGCTTATTGGATCACCCAGTGAGCAACACAGCAACGAGACTGACACACAACCCAATAACTAAGACCAAATGCACAATGAAGCAATAGGAAAACTGAATTAAAGTTATTTGAAATGCAGTTATATATTGTGACTGATTCCGATAATTCTTGTTTCCGGTAAAGAGAAAAAGATGAGAAGAAGAAAAAAAGTGGACACACTCGAAACACAAAAACTAGTTAAAAGAAGACATTTAATAGTGATAGATGAATTAGTATAAGGTCGGTGATCTTTCGACAGGGACTCCCCGACCAGAAACAAACCATTTGGGATCCCAGTTTGTGCCATTCTGTCTAAACAGGGTCCAGTCCCTTCTATTTGCACCAAGCACAAGTAGACGTAGAAATCCACACTGCTGTCGCAACAGGGCGTTGAGCATCTTATCCAGATTTGCAGATATATTTTAAAAGAAATATTAATCACCTTCCAAATAAGTGTCCTTTGGAAGTGTAATCCAAAACGTCGGCCATTTTCAAATACTATTGGCAGATATATTGTGAAAATACTGCAAAAAATAATATGCTTAACGTATCCTTGCTCTTATTCACTCGCAATATGCATGATTGGTTTCGAAAAAGAAAAGAAGAAAAATATAAATGCAGCATGAATTGAAAAAAAAACAACATATATATGATTAGTAGCATGTTTAACACAGTGAATTGTAAGTATTTACTCGCATATAATGTGAAGAATATAATTAATATAACAATCACTCATATATATGAGATTAATATAATTAAGAAACTACACATTTCCTAGATGAAGCGTTATCATTATTATTAATTCTTGACTAGTCTTTCATTCATCTTATTTATGTTGCTTTTTATCGCTACTCCCATATCATTATACTACGACCATTAAGTAAGCAGCATAGATCGGAAGTTTATTCATAATTTCAAATCCATGCTGCTTACTTAAATGTTGCAAAAATAACGTTCTAGTCAAAAATTATTATAAATGATTATAAGTGATCTCATATAATGTATGTAGCTACGTAGCTCTTTGCCCTAGCTTTACACTTTCCGGTAATTATTAGAGTAATATGTTAGAGGCACCTTTAAAGTTGCAGCACTCGCAAGTAATGGCAAGTAGTCTTTTTCGTTAGAGTATGCACGTAGTAGTGTCGCTATGGTTTATTCTTAAGGGTTGCCGCTGTTTGTGACTGAATGTGACCATTGAATGAAGAGCACAATGTTCAACTGCACGCATGTGTAAACGCCATCGAAGCAACCAATCACATTCACTTTTTATCCGTACATTTTATTTTTAAATTCACACAACACCTGCATCAGCCTGTTTCGTCTCTCACCTAATTCACCAAAACCGATCTTCACAATCACGTGCAGTTTTGCCTTTGCCCATGAACCTACTCCAAAAAATGAAATAATATAAAATAAAAACCAATATACTATTAAAAGATAAGATGCATCTAAATGTGTTGTCGGCCTTGCTAATAGTCCATTGAGTGTTATGTTTGTCGCTGGCTCTCTCGTCTTGTGTTTCCTAATGAATAAATACATTAAGAGAACACTCAAAAAGCCAAAAGGTTTTTTTTAAAAGAGAACAACGTGAGGTACAGGTAATAAAACATTAAACTCATCACCAATGCATACAAACACGCAACGAATAATCGCATTGATTTCACAGGTATGTTGGTTTAAGTAATTTTTCCTGCATGAGAAGATGGAAAGCTTACACTTACATAAACTCTGCACGAGAATATATATATATATATATGTATTTCTCCCTTTCTCTATACCTTTCTTTCATTCTAACTTTATTGTC
>VCCN01006794.1:1621602-1641130 GCA_006491835.1 Architeuthis dux | reverse complement strand
CACACACACACACACACATACACACATGTATATATGTATACATATATATTGTGTATTGCCATTATTAAGACAAGTATCCTTATCTTTGTTATCATATCAGCCGGTGAGTTCTCGGACATTCCTAGTGTTATCTAAATATGAATACTTAGGACTAGTATCCTCTTCGTTTTTGTATTGATATATTAATTTACTTCAGTGCATTCTTTGGCAATCCAATTACTGTCTGAAGTTTTTAGATGCAATATTGTCATTATTCCGAGAAATATTCTCAACGTTTCTTTCTAAAAAAAAGGTATTGGCCGATGCATTCTTAGGCCTTTCTCTGACGTATATTGCATCTTTTAATTCTTGGGTATGTTCAATTTTGAATTCCAAGCAATATGAGTGTGTAGTTTTTTAAAAAATCAGTTATCGGGGATTCGCGAGATCAATTTGATTTAATCACTTATGTTTATTTTTTGATTGGTAATTCTTTTCAGGAAATATATATCTGAGCCATATGGATTGATACTGAGGATTCGCCAGCGATTTTGGGCACTGAATAAGGAATCAAATCGTTCTTTCTTTCACAACCTCCTATTTGAAATCAGGATCGACGCTGATTCTTTTTCGAGTAATGCCAAGCATTTCACGGATCACCTGTAAACATTTTGTGTATGCATTTTCTTTTCTCTTATTATATATTTATCTTGAGCTGATGCGGAGAATTCATATTACAGCAGGTGATTACCAAAAGAGAGAGATGCGTAATTCCATTTCAAAAGCTAAATTGCTCGTTTTGCAAGGATAAAGATTACGCAAAACAGTTGTGTTGCTCTCTTTTTTTCCTCGGATTTTTCTGCCGGCTTATTCTTTACTTTGGATATAAATCCTCAATTACACACGTAATTAATCCTTTTTCATCATAGAATTACTTTCCTATCTCTCCTCATAACAATCTATATTTTGGCCTTTGTTTTTTTGCACACTTCGAAGATTTCATTCGTTATTTTCCCTTTAAAATATTTTGCATCTCTTTTTCTTGGTCTCTCTTTTTGCTTTCTCTATTCCCCCGATCTCAATATCACTGTCCTTTATATATTAACCGTACAGGGATAGGAAACGGCATTGATTTCAAATGAGGAAGAAATTGTCCCCCGCAGCAATATCAACGGAGGAAATCTCTGACAATCCCTTGCAAAAATGACATGTAATGATTGTTATATTTGCTCTGCTATTTGTTCTAGCATCTTATTTTAACAGGGGATAAACAGCATTATTGTTTCAATCTTATTTTGTTAATGTTAAAATAAAGAGGAATAACAAACAGGTATGGTTAGTCCTTCAAATAAAAACCGTCACGTGACCAACGCCTTTTGGTATCGTTTCAATTACAATATATTTACATTGTACATATAATAGCTTCATTCTGTATGTATCAATTTTAACCACTGACAATCTCTTTATTCTTAATATTTAATGCATTTCTATGGTAAAATCATATATAATGCATTTACATTATTTTTCTGTCAGTAATGATTGTATTAATTCCTGATGACTGATAATTCTTGTCTTGCTCATTTTAAATGCATTGCTATAGTAAAATAAATAGTGAGACATTTACATTACACAGAAAATAGGCCTATTTCGTCAGTAACACTATACCGTTTTTACTCGAGTACAATGGGATCTCAAATATAATGCGACCTCAACGTTTTGTAGCTAAAATTCAGTAATATATCAATATATGTTATCATTATTCTTACACTCGAATAAAAAAAATGCTACCCCCCAATTTAAGCCTGATTTTTATGTTAAATTTCTCGCCTTGTACACGAGTAAATACAGTAAACCCTGTCTCCTGACAATCATTTTCTTCTTGATTTGCACATCAAACAGATCGAACTTTTATGTCAACATGTGTAGAACTTGATGCTTAATCATCAATTTTCCACTACCACCAGAAGTATTTAGTTTCTTGATGCCGAAAATCATTAACACTAAGTGGTGGGGTAGTGGTATAGTAAGTGGGCAGCGATAAGAAAAGCCAAAACTTTGCCTAAGTATACGTCGCTAAAATACAATCGTGATTATGGTTGATTGTTCAAAAGAAGGTTCTGGCTGTATAAGAATACAGCCAGAACTTTCTGTTTCACTATATTTGCAATAATTTGAGCGAATGAAACGTTTGAAGTATTTGCTTTATGAATACCATTGATATCACAGGATATAACTTCTACCCGCGGTGTCATGTGTTAAATGATGATGAAGTATTAGAAGATGACCATAACATTAGTTCTGAGTAAACAGGGTCTGAAGTCATGCCTTCACTTGACTTGGATTAAAGTGTAGGAAGGTTGCGCAACGTCCTCAGCCTCACTCTCTCATCCCTGTCTGCCTGAGCCCGGAGGCAAAACATAGTCAGGACGGTTGAAGACAGACCGGGATGTAATGGATGAACAGGGCGCCCTCTGTGTCATGCTGTGATTTTCCAGCTCCACAGCACGTTGCGGTTTGAACTCTTTCTCTTTCGTAAGATCGTAAAAAATAAAAACTCTAAAATTCACAAAAACCACACAACATAACTCCATGAAATCTTCTGTCTGTACCAATGTGACATCGGGTAACGTTCTTTTAGCAATTTAGTTTTTTAAAAAATCACCCCCTAAAATATGTTTTTAGCGAGGGTTTCGATTTACAATGCAAATTCATGCCAGAATGGACACATTTCTTGTGGCCACTCGTTTGGTTATTTTTCTGTTAAGCAATATTTTTCTAAAATTCAACGGGTAACGCTTTTAGCAAATTATCTTTTTGAAAATCACCCCCAAAATGTGTTTTTTTTTTTTTGGAGGGGGTTTGAATTACAATGCAAACTCATTTCAGAATGGACACATGTTTGCGCCTGCTTTTTTTGTTTATTTTCCTGTTAAGCAAAGTTTTTGCCAGAAATACTCCATACGTCACAAGTATCACTTCTTAAAAACATATTAAAACTATCTATTTATCTGAGTGGCGTAAATGTGAATAAAGAAACGGAGTTCGTTTCTTTATTCACATTTACGATTTAGGCCGTTCGTTCGGGAAAATATAGGCTCTCAACTAATAAACCTCATTATATATATTATCAATTCTGTTGTTTTGGTTTACTGGAATAACCCCGCCCATTAAGACGGATATTCACTCAATGACAATAAAACAGTTATGAATGTTTTATATCCCAATTCTCTACCGACACGTAACTTTCTAAGTAAAATAACCACATCAGATAAAAAGATTCTTGTCACTTTAAATCCGGACTCGGTATATGTGTCCGTAATCAATGCAACTAGTGGTTATTTGCAGTTAGTGATAAAAGAGTTACGAACGAGATTTCTCATTAACGACTACAATAATTATAGTTATCCGAATTTCTGAGATGAAACATTGAAATTATTATTAATTCCTGAGTAGTCTATGTTCTTTCCTTTTTGTTCTTTGATTGCAACACTCGGGGTCTTTCTTAACATTCTGCAACTGTTCTGTAAGCAGCATAGATTGAAAGTAAAGAAGACTCCCCCGACGAGATATAAACTTGCATCTCGTATGCTTGAAAGCATGTTTGACATGGACAGCACCTTACCGATTAGGCCACGAAAGTCAATTAGCAGACGGATCTAGTCATATGCCTATAGTATTCGTAATTCGATTTACTCCACGCCATGTTGTTTGTTTACGCCATGTAGCAGTACACGTATTAATCGCAGATGAATCATTGTACTTATTGATTTTTGACTAGTTTCACTTTTCATCTTATTTGTGTTGCTCTATAATGCAACGCTCATGTTATTTTTGCATTATACGGTCGTTAATTAAGCAGCATGGATCGGAAATAGACACACTCCCAAGGATAGTGTAGGTTTTTAAAAATAACTTGACATTTTGTACATACATTCTCCTCAATGAGTAGGGAAAATGTGTTTTTTCCCGCCCCCAATATGCTTTTAGAGGGGTGTTCAGTATGCAATATAAGTTTATGCTAAATGTGTCACTAGTTTGTGCCCGTTTTAAAAAAAAAGTCAGACCTTTTTTAGTGATCAAACCCCAACAAAAGGCAAGCGAAGTAACTTATTCATTGATCACCCCTTTTTACAACTTCTTAATTGATCACCCCCAACACAGCATATATGGGTGGCGGCGATACCTAATTTCTCTTGGAATGCTACTTACTAATTGTGTTTGACACTCTTTTAATTTACTTTACTCTGTGCTAGTAGCTGGTGGGCAAAATAGTGGATAGCCGACGAAGACATCGGTGTTTGGGTCATTTTGAATAAAAGTGTATTTTCCCATCAGTATTGCGCTCGTCAATTTCTTTCGTGTGCTTAAGCTCGCATCTTTAATGGTATGTCAATAACGAAATCTGATAAAGCTGATTAACAATTTCCGATTAAATATTCCGTAGACTCCCTTCATATGTTAGCCTCTTCCCCACCACTAGGTTCATAGCTTGTCACCTAATTGTCAGCGTAAAAGATAGCATTATATTAATTAATTAACTAACAATAACATTAATACAAATTAATTGTAATAACTACAATTGATTATTATGTTTATCTATTTTAGGAAAATTATGCACAATATATAATGAATTATAATAATATGTATACTAAAACTACAACCATGTGCTTTTGCGACTGATCTCCAGGATAAAGGGTTTCAAGTTGAGTGTTCTGTCGATACAGATGAACACCCCTAAGCGCTATGAGTAGTTTGAGTCACAAGTAGTCACTTAGTTCGACACGAGGAGCAGTGTAGGTAACTGCATGCGTGCTGAGGCTTTCTTCTCAAACAATTGATGACGCCACTAGGTACGATGTATCCTCCTGCCTCGTGCTCTCTACCGTTCTCGAATTCTCCCATCTCTATTGTATTCAGTACAGGCACAGAAAGCAAGAAAGAGTTTTACCAAAATCAATAGTAATGTCAGCGAATGTACCTGTTGCTATACCGTAATTTGCAACGAGTTAAATGCTTGTGAAAGTTGAAAGAAAGCCAACTGCACCTTCATGGAATACAATAAAAAAATACAAGTTAGTTACTGTCTATATTGGAGAAATGTTTAAAAAATGTTTATTACCATTACATTCTGCAGAAAGCCGTAGACTGGATCGATCGAAACGCCGTATGTTAACAACATAAACAACAAAATCGTCCGAAAAACTCTTTGTGTGTTTTAGTTGTGGCCTGACGTTCGTAAATTCCCCAATATAGCAATTTATGTCCTCAGTTGTGATCCAATAACCTGGCCCTGTGCAACACTAAGCTTAACACATGCTTAATTGGAAAACAGAGATTGCTTGCCAGGCTGTGGATACAAGCGCCTGCTTCCCACGTGAAAGACGGGTATACGAGGTCCGGAAAATATCCAGCATTTAATATTAACGAAATGATAACCTACCTAGGACGATGGCGCCTTAGGCCTCTTCGAAGTCCTTCCATTGGGTCCTCATACACTTATCCCGGATCTTCTGGATCATCATCAGTTGCCTTGTCGCATTATCCTTAATCTCGTCCACGGTCTGAAATCTCTTTCGGTAAAGTCACATGGCGCCAACTCTGGTCTGTAGAGGAGGGGACAGGCTATGGTGATGCGATATTTTGTCAAAGAAATCCTGCTCGGCCATTGTGAATGCGACGGTCACACAGTACACAAGCTCACTTAATGTTGCTTCATTACCGACCGAGAAATCCTAAGAGAGAGGCTGCCTAATCGGTTTGGGGGATATTCAAATTGGCTGGATACGGTCCGGATAGACCCCGTAATTATTGGGTGCTACCCCAGAATTTCGGGAAATTTGAACAGATTGATCAATCTCTTTATTTGTTAAGTTGCCCAGTGTCCCCTGTGCATTTCATGTATCTTTCGAAATCACTCCACCATGAGTCTTCTGCTGTCCACTGTTCTCGGATTTTACCTTCTAAACTGTATACAACAAATTACTACGAGGACTTAACTGCATAACATTCTGATATTTTAATACTTAAAAGTGATGTTTCGCCGTCTTCTGTAATGCGATGGTATCGAAACCAATCTTGGTACATGATGAAGGAAATAACTAAAATTTAATTTTAACAAGAATACAGGGTATTCTTTTTATTTGCTGGGACGATTTCCCTCTGCATTTGCGCTGTAGACCTCGTCAGTTTCAATCCAATGCTCTACCCCTTGAGCCACCCCATCATCACTGGAGGAATCTGTTTTGCTAATTAAAAGAAAGACGTGCTCATTTCCTGATATTGTTTTGATAATTCCGTTAGTAAATTAGCGTCATCGTTTTTTCTTTCTTTTGATATTTAATAACGCTGGCCAATCAAAGGAAAATCCGTCGAAGCAAAAGAGGCACACAGCATCTGCATCTTACCACGCTTCGTTTGTCGATCTGTTCGAGGTACATAATTGTTTCCATTGATTATCTTTCTTTAGATTTCAGCAATAACCACAATAGCTTTGTTTTCACATATAAATTCCTTTTAACAATGTAAAAAGTTTACAGTATAAAAATATCCAAGAAGAAATTAAACACACGTTATAAAAAAATAAATACGTTTTTGAGCAAAGTAAAAGTTAGGATAGAATACACGTCTAATTGATTGGACCGTGTTTTTCCTTTTCTTGTAAGAACTGACTGTTGTCAAGATTTAGCAACTGCGAATTAAGTATGAGACAGAAAATGCCATGTAAGTTTTAAAAGTGTCGTGCCACACATCAAAGTGGGAAACTTGGCCTTTTACATATCTGTCGTCACTGGCCGTTGCTTTCTTTGTCTAACCCTGTCAGTCGTTGAGGATGACGTTAGTAAAACAAGCGGCTGCTATTATCCCTGAGCCCCAATCAAGGTGACGAGTAGAGGAAGGCGAGGTACAATCGTGGTACTTTTATCGTTGTGCCGTGGTTTTGGGTTGTCTTGAGTTGATCGTCTGTTAACAGGGGCTAAACAATTATACTGTACGGAATAAGCAACGCTTCTCATTTAAGTGTAACTAAGTTATATTCTGATCGATTATAAGAATGCTATGTGGTTAACTTATATTTTACAATATTTGCGAAATGGGATGTGTTCAGGGTCTCTGAGGCTTTGCTTTTTACATCGGCAATAACGACGGTGTGTCCGGCCACCACAAACGGGCGTTGATTGTATTCTCATAAAGTTCAATTCGCGCCGAAAGTGAAGAACCAGATTGCCTCATCGATGGCTAAAGCGCAATCTGATATTAGCTGGTCTGTGAAGCTGAATATGTTGACACCAGTGGTCATAAATCAATGACTCACAGCGCACAATGGTTATTCTCCACTATCCCGAAAACGCTGAAACCTGATAACGATTTGACGAATGAGCCCATTTTTCTAATCAATCAGTTTTTATCAGCTTTCCCCAGGAACATTTCCCTATCTTTCAGCTACCTGAGGACCAAGAACCAAAATACTGTTTCTGTTTCTGTTTTTTTAATGGCCATACTGTATTTCTCGTCGTTGATGGCCTTTTCCTAACTTTACCAGTTTTCATGTAGATAACATAACACATAGCCCATCTCATAAGTTCAGGCTCATTCGTCAACCTGGCTACACTACGAAAAAAGGAGGGACGTATGATGGGTACTACTACGTCATATTGGATTATACTAGTAAGCCCTAATTCTAAGTTCGAATCTCCAGCCCATCCAGTGTCGATTATGCTTTTTCTCAAATATCAGATTTCAACTCGTTTCCTTATTTATTATTGTTCCACGTGTCACATTGTGTCACATTTACAGAAACTATAAACCCAGCCCATTAATATTGACACATACATCGTTCTCCCTTTTTTAAACAGCACCATAGCGAATAATAATTAAAAACAAATGTATGTTCTTACTTACATTTTTAGTTAAAAGTATTGCACAAAATTATAGTAAAAATTGCTTTAACATAAATAATGCGAAAAGGAAAACAGATCTTGTCAATTTTTGTATATTACGATTCATCTGCTTTTTTAAATTCGTTCTTGTCATTAACTCAGAAGAACTCAGACCCATTTCTACTTGAATGAACATTATGTTGAAGTATGGGTAGGCAAACTGACACACATTCACATAACTGCACCAGGATGTTCAGTAGATGTCACATAGTACACTTCATGAGTTAAAATCAAGGATAACATATAATATTATATAAGGGATTGTGCAGATCAATTAAATTGTATGTGACACCGGTGTCACAGTGGGCTCTTATGGGTTAAATAGGTTATGTGTGCTGATAATCCATGTCTGGGTATTTGTTTCTTTGACGACTAGTAAAGCAATATCTTCTATATTCTCTATTTTAATCAGTGACAGATATGACACTGTGGCCTGTTCTCCGTCGTTTCAATTTTCTTGCTCATCACTTTTAATGCTTAAGGAGAATTGAGAGAGAGAGAGGGAGATAGAGAGAGAGAGAGGGGGCTGTCGGAATTCAATCAACGACGCACAGAACTAAACAGTGAATTAAAAATGAGCAGAAAACTGATTGTGAGCAAAGTAAAAAGATTATTTTAAGAAAAGATAATTTAGTCACGGAAAAAAAGCAGCGGAAAAGGGAAACCCTGAAGGAAATGATAAACCAAATTATCAAAGAGAGAATTACGAAATTAATTACAGGTGGATCCCCCGCTTTACTCCAATTCGCTTTTACGAAAGATCGACATTACTGGTTCCCCCCCACTATCCGAAATTGCGTAACATGAAGAAGCAATTACTTAATTAATATTGGAAAAGGTTATGGTCGTTCCCAAACCTCCCTAAACTCCTCTTATGCCTGCCTGCATCGACGTCGATGGCCGGGGTTCGTCATTTGCTGTGGCCGATGTGGAAGGCTTGAAATACAACAGTATGCTTGACAGCTTAGCCTCACAGATTTTCTATTCTACAGTTCTTTATGGGCACAACATGCAAAGTTGCCCTGGGTCTGGGAACGCTGAAAATATTGTCCCAAATGAATAAATGGTAATTGCTTCTTCGATGTTCCCCGTTTCATAGAAGCTGACTACTTTCGGTAGTAAAAATTATAAAGCTCACCCAAAAGTAATTAATCATTCAATGTTTTTCGTGACAGTAAGTATTTTTTATTTTTCCTTAAGACACTCCAGTGTAATAAAATATAAACGGTGAGGAAAAAGAACAATAAACAGTAAGAAAGGTTGTTTTACACAAAAAGATGACAAGAACAGGTCTGTTTAGTCAATTGAAACCGTCGCTTGACCAACATCTTTTGGCAGCATGTCGTGTTGGGGGTGACCAATGAATATGTTTCATCTCGCACCTTTTGTTGGTCAGTGATCACTAAGTCTGAATTTTCAAAAAAGCAAGCGTGAATACTGCTGGACACAAACTAAGGGATCACTTTAGGATAAACTTACATTGCAAATTGACCCCCACCCCAACTAAAACCCTATTTAGTGGGGAATTTAAAAAAAAACCAAAGTGATCTGTTATTTCTACACATAATAAGGAGCACATGTTGAAACTTTCAGCCCTCTGATTCCATTGGTGCAGCCTGTACGCGTGGTACATACATAGCCAGATATCCAGACCGAATTAGAAAATGAAGTAACATATGTTGACAATTCTGGTGACTGTTTCTAAAATGATGATAACAATAGAAAGTATATTCGATTTCAATTCTAACTTTCTTATGATCAGCTCCGTTCGAAATAAAGGATGAACAAATGAACTGAAATCACTTAAGAATCCTCAATCACTCTACGTCTTAATAGCAATAAACCCCCCAAAATGATAAGGGAAAAACATACGAAACTGATTTCCAATAGCGTTTTGGAAGCTAAAACCTATTACATTTCTGGAAATATAACGTTGAATTACATTTTATTCTTAAGCAGACAAAACATTCGGTAATACATTCTTAATGTTAAATGAAGACCAACAAAAAGCTGCCTATCACCAATTCTAGTCTTGACTCAAAGCATTTTGGACTAGACCGCAAAATGTAGTGCCCGTCTCAGCTAATTGGAATATTATGTGTTAAAGTGATTAAAACAGCAAAGAATCATTCATGAGTAACCTAAATGGGGACTGCCTTGCCGTGGAGCAATTGTTACGAAGCGAATAAACGATTACTACTGTAGTGAGTTCAATCCTTACTCAGGGTCCCACACTTGTGATCTTGTAAGCCAAGGACAGTGATTGCCAAGATCAATAGTTACATAGTAAATCCATAGGTAGAGATATGAATAGGCCAATATAGATAGATATATAGATAGATAGATAGATAGATAGAAGAAAGATTGACTTACACACACACACAACGATACATAACATAGTGTTATTAATAAATATCAATAGAAATATATCTATATCTTAACAGACAGAAAAAAATAATTTGATGGACATAAATACAGAGCAATGAACAGACCGTGACAGATAGATAGATCGATCGATAGATAGATCGGAAATCAAAGCCATCTGAGCCCACAATTAATCCATGGTCAGTATTGATACAGTAAATATATAATGTCTGGAAAGGTTTGCACTGTAATGTTTTATTTCAAACCCGACAGGTATTGCGTATTGATTGCCCTTTGTACAAATCATATGATAAGCCAACATTATTTGTCTGAATCAAATAAACGTACCTGCCTTTGAAGACTCCGGCCTACTTTAGTACAATGCTTAGGACACTGGCATGTTTATTCGTATTTGTGCCAGGGCTGACAATGAGATTTTACGGAAAGCTACTCTACTATGCAACGGTACACGTATCATACGAAATTCAAACATGCTTAATTGATGACTACGTAATCTATCAACAACCTATTTGAAGATGGTTAAACATTTTAAGAGTCGTATTAAACACATGTATATAGATATATGTGTTATTTCTAAGAATCTGTTTTATTTGAGGTATGCAAAAACCAAGATTGTAAATTAATTTCAAAATATAAACCAATATGATTGGTGAAAACCCCATATCTCGGGGGAAAAACAGCATTGACAGCGCTGGTGAGGGTGTTTTTTATTAATTTGTTTTGATAGGCCAGTCATCTTAACTGAGTTGAAGTGTCTGCCTTAAAATTGTATAGTAGAAAACTGTGTTTCATCTGCATTTACAAACTAATTTCTCCGAACGCAAGTAAAAAAAAAAAGCAAACGATTTATTATGTAATTGTCGACGAACAATACACATAGCGACACCTATGATATCATTGCTGGTTGTTTCACAAACATGACTTTGTTGTAATGTTAGTTCTGTTCAACAACTTTATAGGTTATATAGTTTAATAAATAGAACATCAGCTATGATAATAATTAGGATAGTCGGCCAACAAGGACAGTCATAAGAGAAGCTATCTGGGAGTTTTACCCTAGAATTAGATCCGTAAATGATGGTCGAAACCTCTACTCATGTATAACATCTTTATAAGACGTCTGCAGGAAGATAAATCTATCTCAAATACAGTAAAAACGTTATCATTATTAAGAAGAAACTTTATTGCAATAGGCAACATATATAATTGCAATGGTACTACTACTACTACTACTACTACTACTACTACTACTAATACTAACACTACTAGTAGTAGTAGTAGTAGTAGCATTCCACGGGTGTTGACAACTAAGATATCATCATTACTCTTGCATATATTTTTCTGCAATTAAAGTTGAAAGAGTAATAAACTCCAAGGGCACGTTAAAACAATTAAATCAATAGGTTTTAATGGTGTGAGAGGACACCAGAGTAGAAATGATTACTAATCAGAAATCGTAACGGTCGTACATACAAACAAGCAGAATAAGAGTAGCAGTGAATTACACGGATGTACTGATTATGAATTTTAGACTAGGTATTTCTTCTAACTGTAGCTTTTTTATCATAACGCTCAGGTTGTTACAATCTACAACCTTTAAAGTAAGCAGTCGAATATGCAATGAAGAAGCAGCATTTGACGAGACTGGACGTCCAATATCCTGGGCGCATTTCTGACATGGCCCTCGTTTACATTAATGGTCATAGATTGAGCATTGTGATAAAAAGCAACGATGAGTTGAATATAAAATCTAGTCAAAAATTAATGATTAAAATACTTAATCTAAGAATTTAGACAACTTAAGACTATTGCAGATAAACCGACTTTTATTCATTTCCCAAATCATCCTGACTGATGCTGAAGTGTTCGTTAATAATATCAAATACAAATTTATTTATTTCACTGTTAATACAAATGTATTTATTTCATTGTTAAGATCGATTTTTCTTTTTCCTCGTCCTGACCCAACAGCCTTTTCCTCAGTTATAACTGACCAATCAACTCCTTAATTCCTGGCAGTAAACGTTTTAGACCACGCGACAGCTTTCTGTACCACAATGGGAAAAGAACCGTAATTGCCCCATAGTATTGAACAACGTTATAATAGGGCATTATGATGAGCCAATTGCTGACTGTACCAGTGTACAGTAATTCCTAGTAAACTGTTCCGTTTGAAGACCACCGAACAGAAACGTTTTCCGCTGTAGATCTCCCGGTTGAGGTGTTGAAGGCTGTCCTGAATGTAGACACGATTTTCTTCATCTTAAATCATAAATCCATTTTTATCGCCTGTGAATATTGTTTCTGTATCGAGAAAGAAAAGAAAGAAAGTTCTTTAAATGCTGACTGATGTTCTGATTTACATATGATCTGATTTTGTTCTAAGGCTTGTAAATGATATACTACAGTTTACTGATTCACCTCTGATTGTTCTGTGAATTCACATAGTTCAGGGCCGCATCTTCCATCAAAAGCTACTCAAATTTCCTCGGTGTTCAAGTTCTGAGAACTTCCAGAGTGTTCTTTTTCCATGAGCTCAAAGCCTCTTTTTCAAACTTCGCAAAACATCCTTGAACGTGCTTGCACCTACTGCATCATTATCATAAGCTTCAGTGCACCTTTTCCCAGATTAAATATAAAGATGAATTATATGTATACTAGTGCTGTGCCGTTCCAAGGGTGCATGTTTTATTTTATTCGGCACTTCCTTTTATACAGAACTAGAAGTCTTACACATCCATTTCAACAGTGTTCAATAACTCATTTACACTCATATAGGTGTTAATGTTAGGATTATGCACATAATACTTTACCTGTTTTAGTATGGACCGACATTTTGGTAATAAAGAAGGCTTTATAAACCTACTGTTTTGTACTACGTTTGGAAGGTGCTGGACTTTATGGTCTGCTAGGTATTCGGTGTTTGATTAGATTATAAAGGTGCATGTTTGGAAAGGACCGAACTTCCCTTTGTTAAACAGTTAGAAAAGTTAGATTATTCAAAAATTCAAATGATTTAGATTCCACAAAAATAATTAAATAGGTTTTCAAAAAGGGATTCGCTTCATTCCAAATAATCTTAGATTTAATAGAGGATAACATATTTCCGCATATTTAAAAAGATATTTCATTAATTCTTCTTCGCGTGAAAAAAAAGAAGGTCTATCAGCAAATAGGAATTGTTTTTCTTTTTCTTTAATTCTTCTTCGCGACTAAAAAGGTTTTCTGCAAATATTTGTTATTCCTAACTTAAGAAGTGAAAAGTGAACGTTTTCCTTACTTCTTTCTGATTCCTCTCGTCTGATTTGTTTTCCTTGTAACTTAAATTGAGGTGAACTTTATATTTACTTCTTTCTGTCTGCTTTCTGCAAATTGAATTCTAAAGAGCGAGAGTCAAAGGAGATGATTTATAGAAACTTATGAAGAAATATATGTAATCTTTATTTTTTGCTTTTTTAGATTTCTCAAGAACCGCTGATCTAAACAACTATAACAAACCCTGCAGTGCACTGCATTGTGTTCCGACTAATATATCTGGCGAATGGCAACTTTGTACAATCGCCAGTTGTGAATTAATTCCGGTACACACACATACTCACACATATTTCTTCAATTGTAGAGAGGTTCAACCGTGATTTCCAAGAATAAAGTAGAATTATTTTCGCAGACAGTTCTTTAGGAGTATGTATTCAATCAGTGAAGTGCTGACTGAACTTCAAAGATACCTCTGAGATTCCCCTAATACTGTGTAAAATATGGTGCTGGGAACATTTGCATCAATCCAATACATATGCAATTATAGAGAGCCTATTTTCTCAGTAGAGCTTGCCTTAATTCATGACCATTGATCATTTCTTTCTTCCTGTTTTTCAATTCACAATAAACCAACTGAATGTCGAAACTTGATAAAAACAAAATTAGGTACAAATAGTAAAAACGACCGGTGCATATTTATCAGTTGCTGCAAAAGAAAGCCTGGATGTTATTTTGGCTTTTCGAAAGGGCGAAAAGCTAACTTACGAAAAGTCAGATCTACCAGTATTTGAATTCTATATGATGCTTCTTTTTAGAAAATAAACTAAAACCTCGTTTCAGAGAAACAGTCGATTGTTTAAAATGGTGGGTAGGAGATATCTTTATTAGCAAACTTACCTTTAAGTGGAAGAGTCCATGGTTACGAACAAAGAACCAAGAACATATGTTCATCATATAAGTATGTGTGTGTGTGGGAGTGTGTGTATGTGTATGGGCGTGTGTGTGCGCGTGTGTATGTGGTGCGTGTGTGTTCATGCTGTAAAAAAGAAATTCACAAAAGGAGATTTGGTTTAGATATAAAAGATAACATTCAACGGGATTTACGGTATGGTGAATTTGTTTTCATTCATGGAACTTCCGTTTCCCCAGCTTGAATTATCCCATGTTTTCTATACCAAACACTTCCCGCCATTGTTGCCATCAGTTGTAAACAAATCTTGTTTTTTTTAAATGCGTAAGCGTGGCTCTGACACTAGCAGTTCGAATATATAAAAACAAAAAAATAAATTCTTGCCAATGAACCGAAAATGGCTTAGCATTTTTCTACGCTTGTTGGCACGGCGGTTTTCAGGTTTTGAAAAAGAAAACAACGTCGTCTTATTTGTTGTATCAAACAAATCAATTTTCAAAAAAGAAAATGTGGTAAAAACGTTACCAAACATTTGCAGTCCAGCTCTGCAATTCAATTTCGTAAGCTTAACCTAGCTTAGTTTCCCTTCCATTCACCTTTTGAAAGATTCAGCGGGATTATTTCGGTGTCGCCATTTTTAACACGCATGCGCACACATGAAAAATAGATATCTCATTTCTTTTTCTCATTTCTAATGGTTTGGTTTTGTCTATAATCCCGATTCTTTAGTATTTGTCTTGACTTATCTGCCTTTACAAAATGTTTCCCTTATTTTCACGAATTGTTCACATTCTGAAAGAAAATCGTTATGTAAAAAACGGTTGTGTACGGCGAAAAGAAAATGGAAAAGATTACGAAAGATTTCTGAGGAAAAGATGCATTTAAGACATACCAAACAGTTACCCAAGATCTCTGAAGTTAAGCAGCGTCAAGCCTTGTAAGTGCTTAGATGGGTAACCATTGGGGAATACCAGGAGCTGTAAGCAGAACGAAGATTCGACAGACGTGGCAAGCCGGAATTGGGTCTTACTAACACTTGCCCGTGTGTACCTAACCCTGCGACACCCTCGATGAGGCTATAAGCAGAAAACGACGATACATACAAATACTTTTAAAGCTTATTTGTAAAAAACACGCTCTTTTGTTCGAGAATGGGTGTGCATTTCAAATTATATTTAAAAGAGTTCTTGTGACATTCCACACCCACAAAGTATTTGTATCCTCGCCTACACCTGCTCCGTTGAGAAATTTAGAACTATCGCTAACTGGAACTCCCAATCACGAGATGAATTATACACCTGAGAAAGGGAGAAGAATGCATCGACCGAAAAGTAGCAATATAACTAACAAAGATGAGAACACAACTCGTGGTAAAAAAATAGTTATGGCTTGATTATCGATAAAATAACGAAAGACAAATATGACTTGAAACACTGCATGTTTCTTCTAAGAACACTGTTAGGATCTACTGAATAATGCAAGGCAAATGACATCCTATCTATTGTACAGTCTCGGACAAAAAGAATGAGCTAATCTTTTTTATCAATTGTTTTGCAAGTACTCTTTCATTCTAACAATTATAGATGAAATGTTCGACAATGTTATACAACAGTGCGTCCAGTGTTCGTGTGCAGAGTACGTTTTAGTCTTGGATAGCTTTGCTCTTGCTTTTCTTCAGAAAACTGCCGCGTCAGTGTTGTACCATTCATCCGTGACTGCTCCCCACAGCTGGTCAGTATTCCTAAATTTTCTCCCAACCAGTTTGGCTTTAATATGCGCCCATATGTTCTCTATGGTTTTCAGATCTTTTATATGATGGAAAGTGCTTGACTCATTTTTCTTTTTTGCCCAGGAGTGTATGCGGACACAAAATGATAGTATGTGTGTGCGCGCGTGCACGCGCGTTATACATGTGTGTGTATGTGTGTGCGCGCGCTCGCGTCGTGCGTGCGTGCGTGTGTGTGAGTGTGTGTGTGTGTGTGAGAGAGAGAGAGAGAGAGAGAGAGAGATGCCATTTGATATGTATACACATGAAGCAGCATCTTTGCCAGTAAACGAATTGGAAAGGATTTAGCTTATTTAATGAATTATTCGGACGAGCATAATTATCTCTATTGTTTCGATCACCACGTTTCCGTCGTTTCTCCTCCAGTCTTCCTCAGGTGTATATCACTTGAATCTATGAACCCTTGTAAATGAAATGCACCGGGGCTAGAAAGTTGGTCAATCGGCCGACGATCTCGGAACAAAAAAAAATGCGTTCAACCAACCGGAGTGGTTTTATGGGGCCATGATTTTCAAATCGCGGGGAGTTTAGTTAGAATCCGACAGACATAGCAACAGGTCAAAAAGCGAAGAAGCTTCCCTCTTCACTCTGACGGGTGGATGATGGAGGGTAGGAGGAGAAATAGGAGGAAGAAGCGTTGATTATTTAATTACTACCACCACTGGTAGTGATTCAGCAAAGTGATCACTCGCTTAGAATTTTAAAAGAACCAGAATTCGATGCCTCAAAGTATTCTGCGAACCGGCCCGGAATCGAAGCTATCGACAGGAATAAATCGAACCCAGATTTTAAAATGAAAATACTGAATTTTGTCGTCTTTCTCTCCCGCTACGTGGGAGAGCCCTTTCTCCGGTATTTTATTTCCCTCCACAGAAAGTTCGCTCCCATAAATGTGCAGCCCTGGATCGAGACGTCTTCTCTCTCATCTCTCTCGGCAACGAGAAATACTACCGGCATTATACAACACCCTTCTAACTGCGGAGTCGAATGAGTTAGGCTGGATAAAAGGGTTTTGAACAGAACGAATGCTACTCTTCAAAGTTCCTTGAACATCACCGGATGCAATTTACAGCCGAGGAAGGCCGAACAGTGTCCCGTACGAAACACTGCGATCCCAACAACAAACATTAAATGAAGATACCATCACGAAGAATTCACCGAATAATGTCGACACGTCATCTTAACACTTTAGGCAACAATAGAAATACCGGAGAATGCGTCGATCGAAACGTAATGATTGAAATAACGAATGTGGGGATGTTAGCCTTCATGATTCATGAAATAAATCAGTAGTTGATTTCAAAACTTCGGACTTAATACGAGGTCTGTACAGAAAGTATCCAGCCATTTGGAATATCTCGAGAACTGGTTGCGCAGCATTGATGAAACTTGGCAATCAAAGGGGACCTTACTGTGCACACATGGGGTTAGTCCGTACGTAGGTATTTTTGTTAGTATCAATTGGCTGGTTACCTTCTGGATAGACCTCGTATTTAACACGTCTAAAGTCTTGTTTATTGTGCAACCAATGATGGAAATGGGATTGGGTGGGTACGGCGTATACCTACTTCTCAATTTGCATCTTTTTTTGTATGTTCAATATCTATTAATGGATACAATACCGTATACCTAGTTTCCCAAAACATATCCACATCGTATACCTAGTTCCCAAAAACAATTTCCATCACTGTGTGCAACCAATATTTTGATTACAATCATCCAGCATCATTCACATTTTCTATTCCAAGAAATAGATAACTTTGAAAATGTTCTTCTTTTTAAAGTATCTGAAGTATATTCTATACTATAAATTATTTATATAAGTGCAGATAAGTGCGTGTTGTATCTGGATCTTAATCTTTCCTAAAGCGTGTAAGCGACACACTACGGTTGAGTGTATACTAAAGATTATATTATTTTGTATAGGGTTGTGTGTATGTGTAACACGTATATTTACAGCTGTTCGCCTACGCCTCTTCGACGGATTCGGAACAGATGCACGCGAATGAGATGGACCTTTCCATTTAGCAATTGTTGGTTTTAAGCCAAACGCAATAGTAGATTCTTTCCCAGAGACAAGAACATGCAAACTGTTCCGTGTTAGCTGAATCTCTTCAAAAACGTTACATTTTTAGTAAGAGCTTCGTGACTTAACTCATTTCTGTCAACGTACAGAAAATAAAATATATTTAATATTGGCATCCTTATTGCGTTTAAGTTATTTCAGAAACCTTAAAACTCGCTCCCATAAGCGCACACTGGCGCCCTAATTCATACACGAATGAGTATAGGTATGCTCACAGTTGTTTTTATATGTAGCAGGTGATGTCGGCTGAAAGTAACCTTTACCTATTTCATAGTATGGCTTTCCAAACGGATATAAAATGTTAAATATCTCCTGATTCATGCTTTTCTTTTCAACGTACGATCGATCTGGCACCATCAGATAATTATCCAAAACGTCTTGAGCCATTCAATAGATATATTAAAATACATACTTACAAGCTGTGGATGTCTATGGGGAATTAATCTTGTTATTGAATAATTGGGCCGACATACTAATATTTTACATTGTTGTTAACAGAAAATCCATCAGAACACATAAAGATTAATTCCTTTATTTCCCGATTATTAAGATAGCGTTATTATTTAATAACATTTCAGGTACGATCAAGTACAGAAGGAATAAAACAATGATTTTGAAACACTTTTATAAATTTTCAAAAATTCGACTGAATCTTTCAAAATCAGTTGGTTTTCTTTGAAAAGATTTAAACTGGTTTTAATTTTCCAGGTAATAATGTAAAACACGTAAAACTTACTCATGATAAAATGTTTTCAATAATTCTTTTACAAGAAAACATGTTAATAAATAAATTCCATCACCAATACAATAAATGCAAAAATCAATGGTTAATTCCTTTAATTCCACTTTTACATGTTAATGTTACTATGGTGATTTAATGCATTCATAGCCCTTTGAACTATTTTAACTTTTTTTGCATCTAGACCCATATTCACCAAAAGTGTGAGGGAGGCAAATTCTACCCTGTGTATCTTTTAGGCTTAACTCTGAAGGTAATATTTCATGTAAGACTTTTAGAATGTACGTAGGTATTAAATGATCAACATTTTGAATTATCATTATTATATTCACTATATTTTCCACATGCTTAATGTACAATATAAATTTCGGCATTTGCGTACCTATTAAAAATGCTTTAATATTTGCTGTGTCTATATATGTGTTATGATTTGCGTATCCGGCCACCTGTG
>VCCN01006794.1:1601621-1617352 GCA_006491835.1 Architeuthis dux | reverse complement strand
ACATCCTTGTACAGCATCAAACTTTACAGAATTTAGACCAAAGATTAAAAAATACATAAACCAAAAGAATATTGAAACACGATTGAACATTAAAAAGCTATGTACAAAAATAAAACATTTTGAAGGTGTATAAGTATGTTGAAATAATATTTTAACTTGTAGACGCAGATGCATTTTTCTTAGGAAAATGCATCTTATACATCGAACTATCATCACCATCAGCCGTTATAAGTCCACTGCTGGACAAAGTCATTTACCATCTCCATCCATGACGACCTATCTTGTGCTAACCTCTGCCACGTCGCACCGGCACACTTTTCTATCTCGTCCCTCCATCTTGTGTCTGGTATTTTCCTACTTCGTTTACATTTTGGGCATCAATCGGTTAGTCTTTGTCTCCCACCTATTGTCATCTATTCTTGCTAGGTGACCTGCCCATCTCCATTTCTGCTGCTTAATTAGTTGTATAATACCCTTCACTCTAGTCCTCTATCTGATCCATGTTGATCATTTTCTATCTCTTGGAGCTATCCCTAGCATTGCTCTTTCCATGGCTCTCTGCGCTATTCTGAGTAGGTTTTCAGCTCGTTTGGTTAATTTCAATGTTTCGCATCCATAAGTCATGGCTGGTATTATGCAGTAGTTGTTTACTTTACGCTTTAGGCACATTGGTAAGGTGCTCTTCAGAATGTCTCTATTCATACCAAATGTTTTATTTCGCAATCATGGTCTTTCTCTATCTTTATAACCTGTAGATATATTCATCGTCCTCTTCTAGAGTCTCTCCTTCTATCGTTATGGCCTTTTTGTGGACTTTATCGTTGAACATTACCTTTGTCTTTGTTCTGCTCATCTTTAGACCTACGTTTTTGCATTCCCTATTTAGATCAGTTAACATGTTTTGTAATTCTTCTTATGCTTCCGATGTCATCGAAATGTCATCTGCGAATTTTAAGTGGCTTAAGTATTCTCCATCTATGTGTATTCCCATCCCCTCTCACTCAGATGCTTTCAAGGCTCGCTGTGAATAGTTTAGGTGATATTGTATCGCCTTGTCTTACCCCTTTGGCTATCTTTATCTTCTTTGTATCTTTATGTAATCTAATTATTGCGGTGCCATTTTCGTATGTTTTGAATGATTTGTATGTAATTTACGTTTACACCATGTTGTCGCATTGAGTTGAAGATTGCCGTGTGTTCTACCGAGGCAAATGCTTTCTCATATTATACAAATGCCAAACATAGTGGCTTGTATTATAAGGACGATTTATTGCATGTAGGTGATCTATGTCGAGTAGCCGCTTCTGAAGCCTGCCTGCTCGCGTGGTTGGTTTAGCCTGTTTGTGAGTATTTTTATTAATAGTTTATATATGTTAGGTAATAGTGTAATAGGGCGGTAGTTGCCAAGGTCGTGCTTATCCCCTTTCTTGTGGAGTAGGATTACTATTCCTAGACATAAGCTTTTAGGAACTTCTCTCTATCTTATGCATTGTGTGAATAGCTGTGCTAGTCCTTTGTGCAAGATAACTTCCTGCATCTTCTAGAAGGTCTGTAGTTATGCCATCCTCGCCTGGGGCTTTACCGAGTTTCCTATTTCTTCTATTGTTATGTCTGTGATACCGCTAGTATCTATAGGTTTATTAGTGTGTGGTATTTTTATTCTTGAAGCGTATACATTTTCATAGTATTCTTCCGTTATTTTTGTCAATATTTCCCTATTTTTGATATTTTTTCCATGTTTATCCTTTAGTGCAAGCATCTGTTGTTTGCCGGTATGGTCTGCGGAACGGGCGTGTTTTAACCCCCCCCCTTTCCGATAGCCTCTACTATCCTTTCGTGTTTTTCTTTCTTTTTTTCTTTTCTTGTTATTTTATTAAGTTCTGCTTTTTTGATTTCGTCCTCTTTAGTTTTCATCTTCATATTTCTCCTCAATTTGATTAGTTTTAATGTTGCTTTAGAGTATTTACCTGTATTCTTGTCTACATTTGTACTGCTTATCATCTCTGTTGCTTCTTTAATTATATTTGTCAGACTATTACTCGTTTCCTCTATGTAAATGTCGCTATCCCACAAGGACTGAAATATGTTCTCTATTGCTACTCTGAAGTTGCTAATGTTCTCTATCTCTATCTTATTGGGGCATATGTTCTTCTTAAGAATCATTTTGTTTCTTTCAGTTAAATCTAGTCCTGTACGCTACCATTCTATGGTTGCTTCCTATGTCTACTTTGTTTATAACGGTTATCAGAAGGATGGGAAATGTAGAAATATTGTTGCCTTTAAATACGCACCGACATTTGACAAACAGTGAACATTGCATTTTAGTCTGAACTTACTGTCAACTAGAAAAGGGGATAAATCTGTGGACTCTTTATAAGTCCAGACTTAAAAAACTTAAGGGGCGGAATGAACAACCACTAACAGCCAACTAACTGACAACTGGAGGGGGCGGGATCTCTCTGCTACCATACACGTACCCAGGTGGCGGATGGGGAATGCTCCATAGATATCTGGGGTACCGTCTAAGACGGTGTGGACCCTAGAGACCCCCTGTAGACATCGAAATATACGACTGTATAAATGTAAGGTGCTGGATTCTTTCATACAGACATAAATAAAGTCTGGTATTAAATAAATCAATATACCCCTTTCAGTGAAGAGAAGCACATGAGAAAATACCATGTTAAAACCAATAGACTTGTATCGTCTCTATCAGCGAGCAACGACTTCCAATTAGCAAGTAAATGTCTTTGATTTCAAATCGTTATGCTGCATACATACATTTCCGGAACATTACGGTAGCTTTACGGTTTTATGCACACCTTCGTATTAGAATGCAGAGTAGAGTGCGTGTAGTTGCTAGTGTGTATAATCTTTCAAGACAAGTGGTACTCATTCATACAAATAAAAGTACACGATCCTAAAAATAATAGGATCGGTATTCACGGAATGTATTCATCCTCAACGAATTTACGTGTTCGTTAATATATCATATACATAAATTCACACGCATACACACATATCAGCACGTTGGCGGATACACACATACATATATATTTTCATGAACTTATATGTAAATAGAAAAGAAAGGCAAATATACATATATATGGTGTACAATAGGATAGGGACTGTCCGAAAACTTCTCCTACGAGTAAAGCCGTTTTCCAACGGCTTAAACATGTCAGGGAATAAATAATTATTTCTAATAAATTCCAGTCTCCACATTGTCTTTCCGTTTATCATATATATATATATATATATGTGTGTGTGAGTGTGTGTGTGTATGTGTGTGTGTCTGTGTCTGTGTATGTACGTATGTATGTGTGTAAGTGTAAGTGTATACACATATCTATAAATACATATATTGGGTAACGTAAGTAGTTCATTCGGTTTATTAAATAAAAATGAAAACATTTTTTCATTTTCGATATGAACTTTATTGAACAGATAATTTACCGTTCTGTGTCTCTATCGTCTGGCATCTTTCAGGCGATTTCATAATTTCATCCTTCCAGAGCGTTTTATCGTTCTCAGCAAAGAACTGCCCGAGGTACCTTGGCAATTTCCCAGGGAATTGGACGTTTTTTCATTAAGAGAATTCTGTAAAGACGAGAATAAATGGTAATCTGAAGGTATACTATCTGGTGGATACTGCAGAAGAGTGAAAACTTCCCTGCCAAGCTGTAACAATTGTTGCATGGCCACCAAAGAAACGTACGACCTAGCGTTATCTTGATTAAATATTACGCCCTTTCCGCTAATTAATTCAAGACGCTTTTCAACGATTGCTGCCTTCAGTTAGTCTAATTGGGAATAAAACTTGTATGAATCTATTGATTGGTTCTGGAGAAGATGCTAATAGTGGAGGACTCCATTTCAGCCCAACCGTATACACAACCTTTTTTCGGATGAAGACCGACATTTGACACGGTTAGTGGTGGTTCATTTCGCTTGCCACTCAATATCTGGCGCTCCACGTTGTTGTAAAAGACAACTTTGCATTGTCCGTCACAATTTGTTTTAAAAAAAGGAACATTTAAATCCGGTCCAGTAGATTTGTTTCGTTTAACTTATGTGGAAATCACACATCAAAGCGACTGACATAATCCTGCAGGTGCAAATGATTTTCAACGCTTGATTTGGATACTTGTTTGGTTATGTTGACTCTCCAGCGTTGTAAAACGTTGATTATTCCCATGTAATGTCTCCATTTGATCGTTATAAACTGCATCTGGTCAACCCAACATTGGAGTATTGTTCAACGAAATATCTCGAGCGCGAAACTTCGCAATCAATTTTTGACGGGTTTGATTATTCGCAGTATCTTTTCCAAAAAAATACATAACCCCTTTTGTCCCCGCCGGAAAAAAAAGCCGGGGACTATCATTCGCTATGGATGTCTATCGTTTTGCCCTTTTTCTCAATTGGATAACTTCGGTAGTCCTTAATATATTTCAATGAAATGTTATATGTAGGCTTGTGGAGAAGATTCTACCTGAGGGATGGTGAGTTATGGTTATAAGATAAAACATTGTTATTCTCCGATTTTGCTGAAATTTGGCTATAATATTGACAATCCCCAGGAATTGAACAATGATGAGTTGCACCGTCGATCCGATTGTTTGTTTACATTTTATATGTAAATAACCATATGCCAACATGCAAAGAATATTGATTTTGGAACTGCTCAACGGATTAAAATGAAAATTGTTATACAGGTTCTTGGGCACCTAATTACTGAAAAATAGGTAACGTTTTTAAGAATTGTACTGTTTGAATTTAAAAAATTGGGTAAATCGGAGTTAACGGTCCTACTAAACAATTAATTGCCACTCTCTCTCTCTCTATTTCAACCGTTTTCTGACGTTTTTCTTTTATGTTTTTACTTTCTGAAAATAAAAAAAGCATTACATTCTGATAAGGTTGCTTATTTTCGGTGATTGGCTGAGAGGAAGCATAGTTTCACTTTACTTCCTCGCAGCCAATCAGAACATAGCAAATCCACACGTTGTCCAAAGCTCTGCCACCCCCAGTTTGACCTATATTCCGGCGAAATCACTTTGGCATGTTTGTACTACCATACAAAAAGGCTTTATCTCTATTACCAATTACTGTGGTCCACCGTCAAATTAGTGTTGCGGAAACTCCGGTCCCAGACGAGACGTGGACGGCAGTCGTTGGTTCTTGTTCGAGTCCACCAGGGCTTTGGTACACAGCTGAAAATAGGAATGTGGGTCATATCGAAAGATAACGAGGCAATGCGAAAAATAGATGATATAGGAATTCGATTTATTTGCAGTTTTTATAAACTGCCCGATAACAATGCGAAGACAGCAAAGCGAATTACTGTTTGTTACATCTACCCTTCGTCCTCTCTTTTTCCTATCACCTGTGATCTCTCTTTATCGCACCATCCCCATGTCAACCGCCACTCATCTTAATAGCAGTCGCAGGATCCAATACCTTAACGCTCAATTGAAGTCCTCCAAACATTCAAAGGTTTCCCTTTGCTTCCTCTCAGCCAATCAACACGTTGTCCAACGCTCTGCCACCCCCAGTTTGATATATATTTCGGAGTGATTTTTAAACCAAAGTCTCTCTAATGACTTTGGCTTTTGTTGTACTACGACGCAGAAAGGCTTTACCTCTATTGCCTACCTCTCTACCAGACCGATTTGCTACAATGAGACCGCACCTGGTTCTTGGGACAGCTGGGGAGTTCTGGTTTAAGTTGTAAGATGTCCCAGCGTTGCATTATGTCGATCGAAGCCAGAACTCCATGGGTCAGTGATGTTGTTTTTAGTATTTATAGGAATTCCTGGCTGGATTGTATGCTGTATCTTGTAAATTTGATAATCTTGGAAGCCTTAGTTATTAAAAAGAGGAATCCAACACTATCTGCAATCTTCATTGGCCAGGGTCCAATTCAGTAACCAGCTCAGAGCAAGAAAACCATTGGCGACGTTAATAAGCTGTTCTGCATGTACATCGCCATCGAGAGGGTGGATGCACATATGCATATTCACTCTCCATACGAGCAACTGACTCCTCCTCCTTGTGAGTCTTCTGGAAGCTGTCACCGTTTCTGTCATCTCTCATCTCAGCCAACTACATCATTTATGTAGAAAATATCAGACCAGCTTCTGAGCTCATGGGTAACGTCCCCAGAGGGAACTGACCACTATGGCCTTGTGGTCAATTTTGCATGGTTGATTTATATGTAGGAAATTGTTGTTTCCCTCCGGGGAGGTGACCCATAAGCTCAACAGCTTCCACCAACAGCTGGTCAGATATTTTCTACACACTCCTATCCATAACTACTACCCAACCACTCAATCACACTTCCAAAACTACCCATATATACACGAGAACTTTTCTGTATCAACCATTCATTCCCTGGTGATGTTCTGTTTAGAACGATATATATGTATAATACTATAAAAATGAAGAATGTTTGTTTCTTTGTTTTAGCTATGTTTTTATAAACTCCTACACGGCAACCTACGAGCTGCAAATATGTACATACGGGTAGCCTAACCCCAGGATGAACATATGATATCTGCAGATGACCGATGGTGACATTTAAAGGTCAATTTGGGATCAGGTCAATTTTCGCAGTTTCAAATCTAACGAAGTTGGCTGCACCGTAAAGGTTGTTAATTTGTGTACACGGGTAACTTGACCCCAGGATAAAAATAGGATAGGTAGTGCCGACCTTTGGTGACCCATAAAGGTTAATTTAGGTAAATGTTGGCTGGCATTTTCAAATCTAACTGAGACGGCTGCACCCTAGCGCCTGCGAATGTGTATACAACTGTAACTTAACCCCATGATGAAAATGGGATAGGTGGAAATGACCTTTGGTGAACCATGATTAATTTTATTTCAGGTCAATATTGGCATTTCCAAATCTAACGAAGATGGCTGCATCCTACGGGTACCAAGCTAACTTGACCTCAGCATGAACATAACAATAAACTTAGTCCACTAATGTGTTAGAATAATTCTAGGATTCATAGAATATCTGAATTTTGGGTCAGTATTGCCTAATAGGGTTGATTAAAAGATTTGCTCATCACATTTTTGTAATCTTGAGATATGATTACACATACCCCCGTAGAGAAAATTTCCCAATGCTGGTCAGCAGGTGGTTTTATGAATCTAGGTATATAGACAATATTTTGAGCCAATGAAAAAATCTGTATACCCTTATGCAAGGTTCAGTAAAAAAAGGCCTTTTGTCTGGCGAACTATATCATTATTGCCGTGCATTTATTTATTTCGTGTTTCTTTTATTGTATATAAGCCTGTCGTATGTATAGTGATATACATAGAGACTATCCTACCCTATTTTTTAATCAGACACACTAGGGTAGAAAAGAAGTAATATTCGATCGAGGTGTTTAACTCCCAGAATCTTCTCCGGAACTCACGGAATGCGTATGGAAGAATAAAAGATCAACCAGTGCCAAGCTGCTACGCTCTGATGTTTTAATTCGTCAATTAAAATGTGTAAGTTTTGTACGTCCCTTTTGCGATCTGTAGATAGTGCGACGGGATAAACGAGAAATGTGGCTTAGGTAACAATAAAGAGAAGTGTGATCTTTGACGCCCCGACATCTTAACAGAGGGAACTATGGCCTTTCGGGTGGACACGATTGTTCTGCAAGACGGGCAGCAGCGCCGAGCTACGAGCGACGTGGACTCCTCAGACCAGCGAATAGCGACTGCCCAAGTCACAAAGAAACCCCAGTTATATTGAGATTATAGACAGACGAAATAGATATTTTCCCCGTGACCTGTAACCGGGCTTTTCCACCGTTCTCCGACTCATCACTTTCCCTTGAATTAAGACATTCTTAGGTTACAAGACATTGGATCAATAATTGTTCTCTGAGATTTTTGAAACCCTACATTCGTTCCCCCTGTGTCATTGTAATTGTTGTATCACCTAGTTCCTTCCAGTACCCGCCATTGTTTCAAGAAATAGAAACTCTTGTGTTTGGCATTTCCTTTTTGACATTCAAGACGTATATTTTCTTTTTCAGTCTCGTGTATCTGGGTTGATGTAGGAAGTGTCATGCATGCACCCCAGTCACGTCCCAACCAACACAGCCTCTATTCCCCCCTTGTCGCTATCCTTTCCTTTAGGGGATATTCCGCGGCTGTAATCCCTCGTTCTCTCTCTCTCTCTATCTCTTTTGAAGAATGAAGAAAAAAGAGAAAAATGTATATTTGGATCAGTCAGGTATGCCTACACATGCCAGTGCTTGATATCGATAACGGTGTACGGTAAGTTAGTTCGGCAGTGAGCTTAATCTGACCTGGATGGGGTTTTTTTCTATCTGTTACACGTAAAAAAAAGCCAGAAAAAGTTCAACGAAATCCACACCATGGAGAAATGGTTTTGCCACCAAAGCTAAGGAGTGTGGCTGCTGCAAGAGAGGCATCGATTGATCCCCGCCTGTATTCTATTTTAATAGATGGATAGGCGTGACTCTGATACACCAGCAGAAAAGACGTGGGTGGTGGAATGAAGGTCACGGTGCTACTTTGTTTGTTTTGGGTTTACGGGCTTGTTTGTGTGTGCAGTGAGATTGGACAATCAAAAATGGCGGAAAGGTGATTAGCAATAAGAACAGGTGGGAGAGGGGAATGAATAATACATTATTATTATTATTATTATTATTATTATTATTATTATTATTATTATTATTATTATTATTATTATTATGATTATTATTGTTGTTGTTGTTGTTGTTGGTTTTTTGTTTTTTTTTGTTTTTTTTACGAATCATAGTTAATAACCGGCGAAATTTAAAAGAAAAGAGGAAATGGAAGAATAAACTAAATAATGAAAAATGAAAAAAATATAAAGAATAATCGAGAGAGAAAGAGGAAGACAAACAAAACATAAAATGAAGAATTGGATTATGATAAGAACAAAATAAAGAAAGAAAGAAAGAAAGAAAGAAAGAGAAAAAAAAGAAGAATGAGGGGAATGAGAATGGAATGATAAAAAGTAGAAGCGATCAAAGAAAGAACGAAGAATAAGACAAAAGGGCTAAAAAAGAAAGAAAGAAAGAAGGAAAGAAAGAAAGAAAGAAAGAAAGAAAGAAGGAAATACAGAAAGAAAGAAGGAAAGCACTAAGAACAAAATGATGAAAAAGGAAAGTGTACAATAAAAAGAAACGAAACGCATAATAAGAATTGTGCAAAAGGATTACGAAAATGAAGAGAAAGAAAGAAAGACAGGGAGAAAGAAAGACAGAAAGAAAGAAAGATAGACAGGAAGAATGGTAAAAAGGAAAAGAAAGAAAGAAGGAAGAAGAAAAGGCTTTTGGCCATTTCTTGAAAAGAAGAACATAAAAGAAAGTGGTCTTGGAAAGGCTCTGTAATTGCCACGAAAGAAAAGCAGAATCACCTAGAAACGAAAGAGAACAAACATTGAATTTAAACAAAAGGAGATGGTAAGAGGAAAAAGAACAGCAAATATACAAAACAATAAACGAGAAAATAAAACGAAATCGTGTCAACTAAAAAAAGAGTATCAGATCAGTAAGGAATGCTGCGTATGAGGGAGAACTTGCAACAGAAAAAAAAGAGCAGAGACACGAGCGGAACAATAAACTGTGTTGATATTTTGTTTGTGAGTTCAAAGACGAGATAAAAGGGAGGAAATTGAACCCAAATTAAAGTTTGTCGTGTGATATAAATGTTTATAGCATTGTTATTAGACTATTTATTTGACGCTTCGCATTCGGGGAGGAAAAAAGAATCTCCTTTTTTATTTGCTTGTGTTAAGAGACATTTTTATTTACATTTCTGTTATTTATATTTGGTAAGCTAACTTCAGTACGGCACGCGACTAAGTTGGGGGGTGGATAGGACAATTGTGTTTCGTTAATCATCTAAACTGGGAAGATCTATCAGAAATGCTGGATTTTACATAGGCTCAAACTACAGCTACTGGTTCCTATAGGGATTGCACCATTATCATCAATATTATTATTTCTCCTCTGGATAATTTACTAAGCTTAGCTAAGTACGGCATAAGGCTAGATAAAGAAAAATGACGGTTTGAAGATTGTATGGCGTCAATCTTTCAACACCTTGTGTCTGTCGAATTCTGTGAATAACTTCTGAGGATATAGATTAGACCTAGGAAAAAGGACAGTTGGCAAAAACGTAGTGCGCCGTAGTTGTAATTTTTCCCGCAGAAATAAAAATGCGAACACGATGCATACAAAATATGGCAACTTTAGATTTTGTTCTCTGTGACACTTGGAAATCCCTTCTTTAAAACATGAATAATTGCCGGAGCGAGACAGCGTCGTTGTTGTGACAATTCGTTGTGTCCAGGAAAGAAAGAAGACTCGACAATTGTTTGTAAAAATATGTGACACATTTTTATTTCTTAAGATACATTTTGTCGGCCGGAGAATGAAGAGTGGGAGAGAGATATAAGGGTGCCGAGAGACCGTTCCCAAACAGGGGAACTTGGTATTATGCCTTCCTAGGCGGTCTGCTTGGGTCGCTGTCCTCCGAGCTTCTGGGTATTTCTGTCTTGAGCTTCCTCTCGGCTCTGAGCTTTATGGGGTTTCGAACGCCCACGCTTGTGTCATTTCCGGTTTCAACATCTTGTTTTTTTCTTTGTGTGTGTGTGTGTGTGTGTGTGTGTGTGTGTCCGTCCGTCCATTACAGGGTCGTTTTCAGCGCGTGGATTCAGGCTAACTTCATGAGAATTGCTCATGATTGGGTCTCCCTGCCGCACAAATATATAAGATGCCTCTATCTCTCACCTCTCACTTTTAATTAGCCGTCCTATTTCCTGATTTCATACCCCCCCCCCACACACACGGGGTCTGACACCACAAAAAGACAGTTCCAAATATGTATGCGGTAACAACAAGTGTTTTGGCGCATATAATCAATGTTTGAAATCATTAAACTTTCGGGACTTTTTAGAGGTGGGGAAGGTATTCCATTAGAGAGATTGATACAATCATAGGCGTATGGAAACTCTTTGTTTAAGGGGGGGAAAGGATCGATTTCCTCAAATCCTACATGGTTTGGCCAGAAATTCTACTCTGTTTTGCCATAATTAGGGTTGGCAATTGCACCCCGTGCCTCCTGGCTCGTACACCTACGGATACAATATGAACCTTCTATAGGTTTATGTGCTTTTAAAATCTGTTACACCTGAGGATTGGATTACCTATCTCACATCGTTTCCGTCTACCTCTTTTTATCTACATTTATAACGATGTAATTCTGTTCTCATTCGTCCTCACCCAGTCTGCCGTTCATTTATACCCCATTATGTTGTGTCTTAGGTTCGGTCGACTGGGTTTGCCTTCTTTTGTCATTTTCGACAATATTTTATACACATGATAAACCGGAATTGAAATCATCTTCAAGTTCAACACTTTATCTCTCACAGGTGGAGACTGCATACATGGAAATATTGATTCGTATATTGTTTGTGAGCTTTCAACACAAAATAGACGTCGTTCTTAAAGACACCTGCTCACGGAGTTTCTTTAAAGTTATGATTTACAAATGGAAGAAAAAACGTTGCTACAATAGTTGTTATTGTGGTAGGACAAAATGATGAATTCCTTGTGAATTATTGGAGCTAATTTCCTTTTCTGAGAAGAGAAAAATAATTTTTAAAAATAAAACAATCTGCATTCTGCATCCCTAATACACACACACACACACACACATATATATATATATATATATATATATACACACATGTTTTAACTTTATATATATATGTGTGTGTGTGTGTGCGTGTGTGCGTGCATGAGAGAAATATATATTTATACGAGCAAAGGAATCAGATATAAAGATGTTAATGTATCAATCTTGATAGGCATTTTTAAAAAGATCCAACAGGGAAGACATTCTAAGAATTAATTTGCTAAATTTAGCTAGATCTCAAACAAAGCTACAAAGGTGAGACAACCGGTGAGGATCGAAAATTAGCCTGGTAATCACAAACAATTATAGCTCCATTAACCTCTTACTTGATGTTTACTCCCATGTTTTCCCAATCTGTTTTCTGAAAGGTGCTTTCAAGGCTATAAACTGCACGAAACTTAAATACTAACAACCTAACACTAGGATATTCATGCATGGATAACATAGGAAAAATCATAACCAGTCATAACAAATATATTAAAAGACATCTTGAGAATAAAACAGAGAACAATATAACTGAAAAGAAATGTAATTGTAGAAACCCAAACGAATGTGTAGTGAATAACAAATGTCTAACCAGTGGTCTACAGGGTTAAAATATCAACACTAGAAAATACAAAAGAGGAAAAACCTATTTCGGATTAACGAAACCTGAATTCAAAATTAGGCTGGCAAATTTTTATGGCATCTTTCGAAAACATACACAGAAAGGCAGACACTGCGCTATCAACTTACTACTGGAAGTTGAAGGAAGAAAAAAAACACCCGTGTTTACCTGGACAATAATAAAACGGGCAAAAACATGCAACACTTTAAATTCCAGGTGTAACCTATGCTTAGAAGTAAAATTGCAAATAATAACACATAAGGATAGAAAAAAACCTGCTTAATTCAAGATATGAAATTGGAGTGAAGTGTCGGCATAAACGTAACATGTCATTATATTACATGAGTAATGAAGAATAAACCTGACCAATAGTAACAAATATCAGAAACAGAAAACAATATGAAACCATACATAAATATGGATAACTAGATATAAGAACCCAACAACCAAGTCTAATGAACAGAAGAATAACTGAATACATTCATAACGGATAATTAGTAACTATGGTGATAACACAGGGAGAAAGTACTAACATCAACAGGTGGGGAGGCCGAGATTTACCAACAAGAAAAATAGTAATATATCTGATGGTGATAATATTAATTAAACAATTAAAAAAATAGAAAAAGTTATATACAAAAATGAAAACCGGAATAAGAACATAAATAATGTAGCAGTCATTCTGTATATGAAGAAATAAAGAAAAAAAATTAATAATAATAAAAACTAAAATCAGACGAAGTAGATAAATGACATACCGATAATATTAAATACAAATTATAAATAAAAACTAGAAGAACACTAAATACAAAATAAAAAATTAAATATAAGAACCATAACGAATTAAAATCTAAATAGGTGAAAAACAAATCTGGAAAATAAATATATAGAAAGAACCCATGAGAAGCAATTAACACAAAGAAAACTGATAAGAGCCCATTGGCCAGAGGTGAAACAAATGTAACCACGGAAAAACACAGGCATGGGGAAAGACAGCCATACAAACAACAATATAAATATCTAACATAGATAAACTGTACACAAAGAGATACAAAAAAAGCACTTGGAAATAAATCCCACCCATGACAAGGGATTTCGCCTGAATGGCCAACACGGAACAGCCAATTATGGACTAAAATATCTCATCATTAATAATTGTAGCTATATAAGAAATTGACGAAACAACAGTGACTGTTCATCTGAAGATCGAAGTCTCGTGAAACCAACTGTACAGGTTGTAATGAACCAATACATCTTTTTCTATAATATTCGTTCTACTAACGTATTGAGCCTCCTTCGGTTGGAGACAGCGGTCTATTAAAAAAGTTATACAGAATTGTGACGCAAAATTGTAAATGAGTACTATATATATATATAGTACTTGGAAATATATATATATTGTTTCGGAAAACAGACTGGGAAAACATGGGCGTAAACATAGACGGATAATATTTGAACAATTTAAGGTATTGTGATGATAATGAGGAACGTCTATAAAACAAGTTAATAAAGAAAGCCAACAAATAGGGTTCAAGATGACAAAACAAAGACAAACGTAATGTTTAATGATAAAGTCCCGACAAAGACCATAAGAATAGTTGGTGAAGCCTTAAATGAAGTTAAAGAATACAATTACATTTAAGTCAGGCAATAAAGCTAGAGAAAGACCACAGAAATGAAATAAAATGGCGCATAACGATCGCTTAGAAAGCATTTGGTATAAATAGAGACATACAGAAAACAAATTATCAATATGCTTCAAACGTATAGTATACGCCCAATGCACAATATCAGTTATGACATACGGGTGCGAAAACTGGAAACTTACAAAACCACTCGAAAGCAAACTCACAGGGGGCAATGGAAAGAGCAATATTAGGAATAACTCTTAGCAATAAAAAAAGATCTACATTGATCCGAGAGAGGACCAGGGTGAAGGATATCATACAGGTAATTAAGCAACAAAAATTGAGATGGGCAGTGCACAGCGAGAAAAAAGGACAACCGATGGAGTAAAAGGCTAACCTATTGTTGCCCTTGGGACAGTAACCGCTGTAGGGAAAGACCAGACACAAGATAGAGATACGAAATTTGCTGGTAAGACATGGCAGAGAGGCATGAGTCCTACACTTTGCTGGCTTTTCCATTCTCACGTCCGTATTTTAGGCACGAATATAATGTGGCTCTCCAAGTCGACAGTATACATTTTTGCTGTTTAATTATTTGTATAATATCCTTCACTCTAGTCCTCCCTCTGATCCATCTTGATCTTTTACTATCTCTTAGAGTTATTCCTAGCATTGCTCTTTCCATGGCTCTCTGTGCTATTCTAAGTTGGTTTTCAGCTCGTTTTGTTAAGTCATGGCTGGTATTATGCAACCGTTGTATACTTTACGCTTTAAACACATTGGCAATGTGCTCTTCAAAATATATCTATTCATGCCGAATGTTTTCCAACCTATCGTTATGCGTCGTTTTCTTTCGCTGTCATGGTCTGTCTATAACTATAGTACTTGTCCTAGAGCCTCTCCTTCAGTCTTTACGACCTTTTGGGGGACTTTATCGTTGAGCATTACTTTTGCTTTTGTTCTGTTCATCTTTTAGCCTACTTTTTACTTTCTCTCTTTAGATCTGTCAACATATTCTGTAATTCTCCGGATGCTTCTGACGTCATGGAAATGCCACTGGCGAATCTCAAGTGTTTTAATTATACTCCATCTATGTTTATTCCCATTCACTCCCAATCAGCTTTCCGAAAGATGCTTTAAAGGCTCACTGTGGATAGTTTAGGTGATATTGTATCTCCTTGTTTGTATCTTTATGTAGTCTAATTATTGCAGTGCCATTTTCGTATTATTTTCGCTTTATGGGAAGTATTGGAGGTGGGAAATTCACAGAGATTTAATAACACAATTATTTAATAAGGAAACAAAAGGAAGCGCAGGACCATTCAGAGCCGGCTTTTGCACTAAGTCTTCAGCAGTTGATACATGGATTCGAACTATCCATAATCATAGTATTTCAAAAACAACCCCAAACTTACTCCAGGTAGAAGAAAGAATCAAGCTGATTATGTAAAAAGTCTGAAGTTCCAGCTAAATAATTAGAGTGTCAATCCCTTTTACATATGCTCATCAAAGTCTTTTCATACTGGTGTAGGAATCAAATAAAGCTGTAGTGAGAGATATGCTCAATGTTCATGCTACAGGAAATGCATTGTTTAAGACCTTTGTCAGCGAAAGACTAAAAAGCAACGACAAAGGATTTTTTGAGCCAATCGAGAGGATTAAGCTGAACAATGGCCTTGAAAAGAAGAGAAATCAGTATCTTCACTACAAGAAGACCGCCAAGCATTTGTTCAGATCATTGCGAAATCTGTCAGCTGAAAGAATTAGGTTAGGCAGCTGCTTAGATG
>VCCN01006794.1:1562241-1576919 GCA_006491835.1 Architeuthis dux | reverse complement strand
GGTAAATAATAGTAGTAACCCATTTTTGAAAGACTATGTATAAATCTATGTGCATGTTCACAGTTTTTGACAACCGTGCAGCAGAAAGAACAGTTTATTTTGTAACAACCTTCTATCCACAGATACATTCACTAGTGCTACTAAATGACATCCTCTGCAATATACAATACAAGGCCGAATCACAATTGATATTCCTTTTCGTTTAAAAAAATATGGTAAACATCAAAAATACCCTTCACTACTGACACCTAATATTTATGTCTCACCAATATACACGAACTTCGCTATTTTTTGTGACCATCAATTTTTTTGTGACTTTATTTTCAAAGAAAAGTATTTGTTAGTGTTAAGCCGTTAGTTAGACTTATTGGAAAAAAAGAGATTAACTTACAAACTTTCCATTCCAGACAGATAGCATTTTCTGTTTGGCATTAGTGGACAACTTATCTTAAGTATTTGAAAAAACAGACATGTTGTTTCTAATCGCTTAGATTTGAGAGTTAAAAACAGGAATATTATGCAAGAAGAATCACATTTTATTGCAATCAACGTAACAAGGCGTGCATTTAGTCAGGTTTTGTGGTTCTGAATGCTACATCTCGGCAGGATGTCAGAAACAACCCGGACATATTACAGACAGTTAAAAACGTGATTTACGCGTTTGCAAATAACGTCTGTAACTGTTTGTATAATGTTCGAGTTGTGTACAAACGTTTAACTAAGGTTTGTAATCGTTTGTATAATGTTCGGGTTGATAACAAACGTGTAAGTAACGTGTGTAACCATTTCAATAATGTTCGAGTTGATTACAAACGTGTAAATAACGATTGTAACCGTTTGTATAATGTCCGGGTTGATTACAAACGTGTAAATAAGGTCTGTAATAGTTTGTATAATGTAAGGGTTGATTACAGACGTATAAATAAAGTGTGTAGCCATTTCTATAAAGTTCTAGTAGATTACAGCGTATAAGTAACGTGTGTAAGCGACTGTATAATCTTCGAGTTGATTAGAACCGTGTAAATAACGTTTCTAACAGTTTGTATAATGTTCAAGTCGAGGACAACCGTATAAATAAGGTGTGTAAATGTTTCTATAATGTTAGAGTTGATTACAAACGTATAAATAACGTGTGTAAACGTTTGTATAATATTCGGGTTGATTACAAACGCGTAAATAACGTTTGTAACAGTTTGTGTAATGTTCGGGTTGAATACAAACGTGTAAATAAAGTTTGTAACCGTTCATATGAGGGTCGGGTAGTTTACAGACGTGTAAATAACGTTTATAAGCATTTTTATAATGTTCGAGTTGATTACAGACGTGTAAATAACGTATGTAACCGTTTATATAATGTTCGAGTTGATTACAAACGTGTAAATAACGTTTGTAACCGTTTCTATAATGTTATAGTTGAATACAACGTGTAAATAACGTGTGTAAACGTTTGTATAATGTTCGGGTTGATTTCAAACGGGTAAATGACGTTTGTAACCGTTAGTATGAGGTTTGTGTTTACAAACGTGTACATAACGTTTATAACCGTTCGTATGATGTTCGGGTTGATTACAAACGTGTGAATAACGTTTGTGCAATGTTCGGGTTGATTACAAACGTGTACATAAGGTTTGTACAATGTTCGGGTTGATTACAAACGTGTAAATATCGTTTGTGCAATGTTCGGGTTGATTACAAACGTGTAAATAACGTTTGGAAACGTTTGTATGATGTTCGGGTTGATTACAAACGTGTAAATAACGTTTGTGCAATGTTCGGGTTGATTACAAACGTGTAAATAACGTGTGTAACTGTTTCTATAATGTTATAGTTGAATACAACGTGTAAATAACGTGTGTAAACGTGTGTATAATGTTCGAGTTGATTACAAACGTATAAATAATGTGCGTAAACGTTTCTATAATGTTCGGGCTGATTACAAATGTGTAAATAACGTGTGTAACCGTTTGAATAATAATAATACTAAAAATTCCCCAAATTAATTCTGAAACAAATATATTGCTACTTAGTTTTTCTTGAACGCAAGAATATCAGGAAGAAAATTATGTTACTTGTTTTTTAAGTGCGGCTCCCGCAAAGTATATTTAATTGAAGCAACTTACCCTTTTTCTTCAATTGATGATCACGAGGTAGGGTTGCATAAAATACCTCCTTATATGCGCTTATTATTGGTTTTATCAGGTCTTCGCTCGTCTTGGAGTTGTGTATAAATTTTACTTCTCGGAGGAAGACACTGATTTAAAGTTATGTACTTCTTGAGAGAAGTCACGGTTTGAAAGTATTTTGAAAGGTCGATTTAGATGTGTAGGGCTTTGTGTGTAAGCTTGTGAAATGTATTTTTTAAATGTGAGTCCAGAATTGTAACGGCTAACGCTTGTGTCCAGCGAAAGATCCGATCGGTAACGAATTTTTTCTGGAACCGGTGAAGAAAGGGGAGTCTTCGAATTTATACCAAATTCCTTTGCCCCCCTTTTTTTACATTCTTGACGGGCAAAAGTGCGCCTTGTTTTTGGCAACGAGACCCGGATTCCCTGCCACTCTTGCGGAGAACCCGCAGTTGACCAAGGGCTGGTAAAAAAACAGTAAGCTGCGATTCAATCAATCAACAATACGAAAGCCGACAAATTCATTTGCAGTAAACAATAACTAAACTATTAATCCCAGCACAAACGATTGATAAAACATAATCAGTTCTTATATCTTCCCCTCAAAAGAAAGCAATAAAGTATTTATTGCACAACATATCCTAAATTAACATAAAACACAGATATAAAGCTATACAAAGAAACGACATCAATATATGTGCCAGTGACATGTAAATGATTCGTGGGAAGAAAAGGTAGAAGGGAAGACAGTAATAGTCAATAACTAATAGTAAACATAAGGGTCATGTCTGCCTCTTAATATAATCGTCCTCTTAGGACGTTGAGAGGCCTGATTAGAAGTATTATTTGCGCCTGAAGGTTCCTATGAGATATTCGTTTCGTCATCCTCAAAATCAGGGATGCTGCGAGACTGGTGAGAATGAGTTAGAGTCAATTCTAGTGGGTACAAACATTTGATGGAATGGATTTGAATCAAACCATCACCCCTTTTGATCTTTACGGAACGAACCTTGTTGTCGTCCCCAGGGATAAGTTCTAAGACTCTACCCAGAAGCCAATAAGGCCTAGTTTTAGCTGGATTCTTAACAAGAACTACATCATCCACCTTGATCCTATTAGATAAATTAATCTCATGTAGATCCTTACACTGTTCTCTCAGACTAAGCAAATAATCTTGATACCAAAGTTCTCTAAATTCTGTTAACATGTTGTCGCGAGACTGAATAGATTTCACAAGATCCTCTTTAGAAGGCGGATCAGATTCCCATATAGTTTGGTCATCCATTTTCAACAAGAGTCCTGCATTAGCATTAGGACAAAGCAATTAAGGGTTAAGATCTCAAGACTAGAATCCGTCGTGAGAGTGAGCGGCCTGGAATCTATGACCTTCTGTACATCTGATATCATTGTGAGGAGATCAAATTATTTGATATCCTTATGTGTTTAATATTAAAAATATTAAATTTTTCCTCGAATTCACTGGAAGCAAACACTTCCTCTATAAGGTTGCATCCTGCTATAAAGGATCTGGCATTATCACTATAAATATGTGAATAAATACCATATATATTGGAAAATCTAAGTAAAGCCAGGATAAAAGAGTGAGTGTTCATGTCTTGGACACGTTCTATATGTACTGCTCTGATGTTGAGACAAGTAAATATGAGCATGTACACCTTACCAACACCTTGGTCGTTTTTTACCCAGTAAGTGTATACTGTTCGAGTTGATTACAAACGTATAAATCACGTGTGTTACCGTTTCCATCAAGTTCTATTTGATTACAACGTGTAGATTACGTTTGTAAACGTTTGTATGATGTTCGGGTTGATTACAAACGCACAAATAACGTGTTTAACCGTTTGTATACTGTTCGGGTTGATTGCAAACGTTTAAATAAGGATTGTAAACGTTTGTATAATGTTCGGGTCGATTAACAACGTGTAAATAAGATTGTTCAACTTTTCTATAATGTTATTGTTGATTAGAAACGTGTAAATAGCGTGTGTAAACGTTTGTTCGAGTTGACCAGAAAGGTATATATAACGTTGGTAAAAGTTTGTATAATGTTCGGGTTGATTGCAAACGTGCAAATAACGTATGTAACCGTTTGTAATATGTTGTAAATAACGTGTGTAACTGTTTGTATAAGGTTCGGGTTGATTACAAACGTGTAAATAACGTATGTAACGGTTTGAATAATATTCGAGTTGATTACAAACGTGTAAATACTGTCTGTAACTGTGTCTATAGAGTACTAATTTATTACAACGTGTAGATTACGTTTGTAAACGTTTGTATGATGTGCGGGTTGATTTCAAACGTTTAAATACGGATTGTACGCGTTTGTATAATGTTCGGGTCGATTAACAACGTGTAAATAAGATTGTTCAACCTATCTATAATGTTGATTACAAATGTATAAATAACGTGTGTAAACGTTTGTATAATGTTCTAGTTGATTACAACGTATATATTACGTTTGTAAACGTGTGTATGTTGTTCGGGTTGATTACAAACGTATGAATAACGTTTGTATGATGTTCAGGTTGATTACGAACGCATAAATAACGTGTTTAACCGTTTGTATAATGTTCGGGTTCATTGCAAACGTTTAAATAAGAATTGTAAATGTTCGGGTCGATTAACAACGTGTGAATAAGATTGTTCAACCTTTCTATAATGTTCTTGTTTATTAAGAACGTGTAAATAACGTGTGTAACCGTTTGTATAATGATCTAGTTGATTACAACGGGTATATTACGTTTGTAAACGTTTGTATGTTGTTCAGGTTGATTACAAACGTATGAATAACGTTTGTATGATGTTCGGGTTGATTACGAACGCATAAATAAAGTGTGTAACCGTTTGTATAATGTTCGAGTTGATTGCAAACGTGTAAATAACGTCTGTAACCGTTTGTGTAATGGTTTAAATAAGAATTGTAAATGTTCGGTTCGATTAACAACGTGTAAATAAGATTGTTCAACATTTCTGGTTGATTGCAAACGTGTGAATAACGTCTGTAACCGTTTGTGTAATGTTTAAATAAGGTTTGTAACCTTTTGAATAATGTTCGGGTTGATTACACACATGTAAATATCGTTTCTAACAATTTGTATAAGGTTCGGCTTTACTACAAACGTGGAAATAAGGTTTGTAACCGTTTGTAACAATTTTCAGGTTGATTACAATCTTGTAAATAACGTTGTAACCGTTTGTATAATGTTCGGGTTTATTACAAACGTGTAAATAACGTGTGTAAACGTTTGTATAATGTTCGGATTGATTACAAACGTGTTAATAACTTATGTAAACCTTTGTATAGTTTTTGGGTTGATGACAAATGCGTAAATAACGATTGTCAACCTTTCTATGTTCGAGTTGTTTACAGACGTGTAAGTAACTTGTCTAACCGTTTGGGTTGATTACAATCGAGTAAATAACGTTTGTAAACATTTGTATAATGTTCGGGTTGATTACAAAATTGTAAATAACGTGTGTAACCGTTTGTATAAAGTTCGCATTGAATTCAAACCAGTAAATAAGGTTTGTAAACCTTTCTATACTGTTTCGGTTAATTACAAACGAGTAAATAACGCTTGTAACCGTTTGTATAATGTTCCGGTTGATTACAAACGTGTAAATCACGTTTGTAAACCTCTGTATAATGTTCGGATTGATTACAAACGAGTAAATAACTGTTTTAAACTTTGTATAATGTTCCGGTTGATTACAAACGTGTAAATAACGTATGTAACCGTTTCTATAAAGTTCTAGTTGATTACAACGTGTATATTATGTTTGTAACTATTTGTATGATGTTCGGGTTGATTACAGACGTATAGATAACGTGTGTAACCGTTTGTATAATGTTCGGGTTGATTGCAAACGTGTAAATAACGTCTGTAACCGTCTGTGTAATGTTCGGGTTGATTACATACATGTAAATACCGTATCTAACAGTTTGTATATGGTTCGGCTTTACTACAAACGTGAAAATAAGGTTGTAACCGTTTGTATGTTCGGGTTGATTGTAAACGTGTATATTACGTTTGTAAACGTTTGTATGTTGTTCGGGTTGATTACAAACGTATGAGAAACGTTTGTATGATGTTCGGGTTGATTACGAACGCATAAATAAAGTGTTTAACCGTTTGTATAATGTTTGGGTTGATTACAAACGTGTAAATAACGTCTGTAAACCTCTGTATAATGTTCGGATTGATTACAAACGAGTAAATAACTGTTTTAAAACTTTGTATAATCTTCCGGTTGATTACAAACGCGTAATTAACGTTTGTAAACGTTTGTATAATGTTCGGATTTATTACAATCGTGTACATAACGTTTGTAACCCTTTGTATAATATTCGGATTGATTACAAACGGGTAAATAACGTATGTAAACCTTTTTATAATGTTCGGGTTCAATACAAACGTGTAAATAACCTGTGTAAGCGTTTGTATAATGTTCGGATTGTTTAAAAATGTAAACCTTTGTATAATGTACGGATATTACAAATGTGTTTGTAAATCTTTGTATAATGTTCGGGTTGATTACAACCGTGTAGATAACGTGTGTAACCGTTTGTATAATGTTCCGGTTGATTACAAACCTGTAAATAACGTTTGTAAACATTTGTATAATTTTCGGGTTTATTACAAACGTGTAAATAATTGTGTAACCGTTCGTATAATGTTCGGAATCATTACAAACGTGTTAATAACTTTTGTCAACCTTTGTATAGTGTTCGGGTTGATTAAAATGAGTAATTAGCGCCTGCAAACCCTTGTATAATGTTAGGATTGATTACAAACGCGTAAATAACGTTTGTCAACCTTTGTATAATGTTTGGGTTGATTCCAAACGTGTAAGTAACGTTTCTAACAATCGAGTAAATAACTTTTGTAAACATTTGTATAATTTTCGGGTTTATTACAAACGTGTAAATAATTGTGTAACCGTTCGTATAATGTTCGGAATGATTACAAACGTGTCAACCTTTGTATAGTGTAAGTAACGTCTGTAAACCCTTGTATAATGTCAGGGTTCATTAAAAACGCGTAAATAACGCTTGTAAACCTTTGTATATTGTTCGTGTTGATTACAAACATGTAAGTACCGTGTGTAACCGTGTGTATCTTCTGCGGGTTGATTACAAACGAGTAAATAATGTTTGTAAGTCTTTGTATATGTTCGGGTTGATTACAAACGTGTAAATAACGTATGTAAACCTTTTGAATAATGTTCGGTTTGATTACAAACGCGTAAATAACGCTTGTAAACCTTTGTACAATGTTCGAGTTGATTACGAACGTGTAAGTAACGTGTGTAACCTTTTTGTATCATCTTCGGGTTGATTACAAACGAGTAAATAACGTTTGTAAACATTTGTATGATGTTCGGGTTGATTACAAACGAGTAAATAACGTTTGTAAATATTTGTATACTTTTCCGGTTGATTACAGACGTGTAAATAACGTGTGTAACCGTTTGTATAATGTTCGAAATGATTACAAACGTGTAAATAAGGTGTGTAACCATTTGTATAATGTTCGCATTGAATTACAAACGAGTAAATAATTTTTGTAAAACTTTGTATAATCCTCGTGTTGATTATAAACTTGTTAATAACATGTGTAACCATTTGTATAATGTTCGGGTTTAATACAAACGTGTAAATAACATGTGTAACCGTTTGTATAATTGTTGGATTGATTACAAACGCGTACATATCGTTTGTAAACCTTTGTATGATGTTCGGTTTATTTCAAACGAGTAAATAACGTTTGCAAACGTTTGTATAATGTTCGGCTTGAATTCAAACGTGTAAATAACGTTTGTAAACCCTTGTATATATTTTTGGATTGATTACAAACGTGTAAATAACGTCTATAACCGTTTTTATAATGTTCGCATTGATTACACACGAGTAAATAACGTGTGTGAACCTTTGTATACTGTTCGGTTTGATTACAAACGTGTAAATAACGCTTGTAAACCTGTGTACAATGTTCGAGTTGATTACAAACGTGTAAGTAACGTGTGGAACCTTTTTGTATCATCTTCGGGTTGATTACAAATGAGTAAATAACGTTTATAAATCTGTGTATACTATTCCGGTTGATTACAAACGTGTAAATAACGTTTGTAACCGTTTGTATAACGTTCGAATTGATTACAAACGAGTAAGTAACGTATGTATAAACCCGTGTATAATGTTCGGATTGATTACACATGTGTAAATAACGTGTGTAACCGTTTGTATAATTGTCGGATTGATTACAAACGCGTACATAACGTTTGTAAACCTTTGTATAATGTTCGGTTTATTTCAAACGAGTAAATAACGTTTGCAAACGTTTGTATAATGTTCGGCTTGAATTCAAACGTGTAAATAACGTGTGTAACCGTTTGTATAACGTTCGGCTTGATTACAAACGAGTAAATAACGTTTGTAAACCCTTGTATATATTTTTGGATTGATTACAAACGTGTAAATAAACATTTGTATACTGTTCGGGTTGATTACAAACGAGTAAACTGTTAATAACTTTTGTAAACCTTTGTATAGTGTTCGGGTTTGTTACAAACGAGTAATTAACGTCTGTAAACCCTTGTATAATGTTCGGGTTGATTACATAGGTGTAAATAACATTTGTAAACATTTGTATTATTGTATTGGTAATATTGTGCATATAACGTGTGTACCCGTTTTTATATTGTTCGGATTGATCACAGACGAGTAAATAACGTTTGTAAACCTTTGTATAATGTTCGGCTTGATTACAGAACTGTTAATAACTTTTGCAAACCTTTGTATAGTGTTCGGGTTTGTTACAAACATTTAAGTAACGTGTGTAACCGTTTGTAACTTCTTCGGGTTGATTACAAACGAGTAAATACCGTTTGTAAACATTTGCATATTGTTCGGGTTTATTAGAAACGAGTAAATAACGTTTGTAAATCTTTGTATACATTTCGGGTTGATTACAAACGTCTAAATAACGTGTGTAAACTTTGATTACAAACGTGTAAATAACGTTTGTAACCCTTTGTTACAAACGTGTAAATAACGTTTTTAAACTTTGTATAATGTTCGAGTTGATTACAAACGTGTAAGTACCGCGTGTAGCCGTTTGTATAATGTTCAGGTTGATTAACATCAGGCCATAAATTGTAGCTAGGAGACCTATATACGACCTTTTATCCCCATGGAGTCAGATACATAATTTCTCTCCTCAACAAATATATACACTACATTTGTACCAGTTTGTATAATGTTCGGGTTGATTGCAAACGTTAAATAACGTCTGTAACCTTGTGTATATTGTTATGGTTTATTACAAACGTGTAAATAAGTTTTGTAACCGTTTGTATAATGTTCCGGTTGATTGCAAACGTGTAAATACCGTCTGTAACAGTTTATATAATGTTCGGGTTGATTGCAAACACATGATTGTAACCGGTTGGTGTGTTTGCAAACGTGTGAATAACCTGTGCAACCGTTTGTATAATGCTCGTGTTGTTTGCAAACCAGTAAATGATGTTTGTGTTGTTTGAAAAAGTATATAACGTTTGAAATCTTCTGTGTAATGACCGATGTGTTTTCAAATCTGCAAATAACGTCTGTAACCGTTTCTATAATGTTCGGGTTGTTTGCAAACGTTTGTAATGTTTCGGGTTACTCGTTTGTAACCAACCCGAACACTATACAAAGGTTTACAAAAGTTATTAACACGTTTGTAATCAATCCGAACATTATACAAACTGTTACAAACGTAATGTACATATTTGCAAACACCCCGAACAGTATACGATCGTTATTTACATGTTTGCATTGAACACGAACATTATACAAACGGTTGCAAACGTTATTTACATGTGTAGCATTTTTCTTTTGCATCCAGATGTTAACAACAATAAAAATACAAACATCATGTAAATCAAAGCATAACACAGTAGAAATTATTGTGGTGTCCCCTATCAAGCCTTGAGAACAGCAAAACAAATCATTTCTACACGCACACAGTTTAGTGTTTCTCCATCAATACCACTCAATCATATCTTTATTATATTATTATATAAACGTACATTGCAAGAATGGAGATAACTTGTAATGATATTGTAGGTTTAAAGTGCACGCCAAAAGCTGCGCAAAAAGGGTGTGGGGAAACAGCGGCACTGTTCGCCGGAACAACTCCTAGATCCACACTCGTTCTTCAGACTGACAACCGCGTCGTGGTAGTCCCAAACACCACAACCAGTTTGAGCTTCGCTTCTCCTTTTCATCGGCCAGAACAGCAGGGGAACGACCCGTATGTGGCAAGAATGAGGCTTTAGTAGCCGGATGTAATTTGACAGCTTTTGGTCCCCATGACATTTGCTGGCTAATCCGGCTGGCGTGTGGCGCGAGTCCCTTCCAGCCCAAGTCACCAAGATGTTTGCATCTTGGTGATTTAGACTGGAGAGGATGTCTGAGTAGTTATATTTCTACAGTCTGAACACGTTTTTAAATCTTTTGACGATTCGTAAAGAATCAATTATTCATTCTTCCAGTTAAAAGAAATTAACTGATACGGTCAGCTTTACTATCAACCTTCGAATCAGGAAAGTTGTACAAAATAATGGAAATTAACCTTCTTTTGATTTCAGATATATTTGCTTCGACACGAATTGCAAATTATATTTTCCTATTCGTTTCCTATCCATTTTTGTTGTTAATGTTCTTTTCTTTCGTGGTCGTATTTTTCATCTTATTTTCTTAATTTTTCAATTGTATTTCCTATTTTCAAGTAAATCTGAAGCTCCTATAAGGATGATAATCAGAAAGCACAGAGAAATATGAGAAAAACGCGTTCCATTACGATTATGTGAAATGATTTCTTATAAACATTGCCGTCAGGGAATTCAGATTCATCTCGTTTCGTACTCATATTTATTGCGAAATCTTTCGTTATTAAAACTAAAGTACTGCAAAATAAATAATGCGTAAAACGCATAGTAACGCTAGATTTGAGAGAAGAAAGTTAAAATAAGTGGGTAAGAGAAATGAAATAGATGGAAGAACGAATTATAATAACTGAATGGATAAAAATAGGGGTAAAGAAAGAAAGTAAAAAGAAAGGAAGGAAGAAGAATGGATACAGTAACGCATAAAAAGGGGAAATAGAAAGAAAGGTTACATATGCAAAAAGAGAAAGCAAAATCAAATGATGAAAAAAAGATAAATGCAGTAAACAGAAAGAAAAAGAAAGGTTAAAGTGAAAAGAAATAATACTTGAATCAAAGAAAAAAGGATGTATGAGGAAAGGAACCAAGGAAGAAAGAAAGAAAGAAAGAAAGAGAGAAAGAAAAGGAGTGACTGACACAATAGAATAAAATTAAACAACTGAAGGAAAAACGAAACGTATAGAGAAGAAAAGCAAGAGGAAGAAGGAAACAACGCTTACAACAATAAAAGAAAGAAAGAGAAAAAAATGGATTAGGAATGAAATAAATAATGTACGAAACAAAGAAATAAAGAAAAGGGGAAGAAAAGAAGTAAAGTATAAGAAAGAAAGAAGGAAGAAAGAAAGAGTGAAAGAAAGGGAGTAGAAAGAAAGAAAGGAAGAAAGTGTGAAGAAAGAAAGAAAGAAAGAAAGAAAGATAGAAAAAGAAACAAACGAACAGAACGAACAAAGAAAGAAAAAAGAAACCAAATGTAATATAATCAACAGCGTGACTTGACTTCGGGAGGTACACGTTGATGTGACATGTCGTCGAATGAGCGCAGAGCAAGAGATACAGCTTACAAAAAATGAAAGAAAATAAAATAAAAATGGATTAAGAATGAACGAAATAATGTACGAAACAAGAAGATAATGGAAAAAGAGAAAAAAGAAAGAAATATTACGTGACTAACCACAAAAACGTATTAGAAGAAGCGACCAGCTGGTCACAGTGGTCAGCAAGGGGTCAGTGCCACAATAGTACTGGGGTAGTGTCAGGTCATTGTCAGCAAACGGAAGCAAGAAGGGTCAGATTCCACTCGGGGCCTGCCACTCTCCTTGTGAGAATGAAGCTGGTGAGACAAGATTCTTGTGCAACTGATGTAGAAACCGCATCCCTATTTTAACCTCTCATTTCCTCTTCGACCTATATTTTGAAAAAAAGAAAACTCTTTGCCAATCCTAAAGTGAAGTCTGAGTAGTTTTCTTTCTATAGCCTAGAGGAAGATCACCAGTGAGTCGGTCAAACTAAATGTATTACAAGAAGAAGAAAGAAAGAAATGAAGAAGAAAAACAAAAGAAACCGAAACATAATGAAAGAAGGGAAAACGAGGCATGAAAAAGAAAGAATAAAGAAAGAATACATTAAATAATGAAAGAAAAAAAGAATATACTGGTATCCCCCGCATTCCGAAAGTTTCCTTTACACCACATCGCCTTTACGAACAACCTACATTAGTACAGGTTTCATACGCACAATGAAATGGTGTAAACACAAGAAGCAATTTTTGAGTGTTCCCTGACAAAAATAACCTTATCTATGTCTGCCTGCCTCGATGTCAACGGTCGATGTTTGGCGTCTCATGTGGCTGGTGTGGAAGGATTGAAATACGACAGTATGTTTGACTATTAACCCCACGCATCTTTATCATAAAGTTGTTTGTGGGCACACAACATATCCTGAAAACCTGCAGTAAATCTACGTACACTTGCAAAATTAGAAATATGCTCTTCTGCAATAATTGAAGCACTGTCAATCGTAGCGAAAATCTCACACAATCTCATTTTGGGACCTGGAAAAGCTTAAAGCTATTTCCCATATGAATTAATGGTAATTGCTTCATTTTCGGCACACGAAAGGTTCCATAGGAACGCTCTACCTTTAGATAACAGAGGAAACCTGTACCATAAGATGGGGAAAATGAAAGATCTAGTTGGGAAGCTGGTGTGGAGAGAGGATGACAAATCTAATCTAGCTAATCCATTTGCGTGAATAGTGATTTAGAAAGCTAATCTAGCTAATCCATTTGCTTGCATAGTGATTTAGGAAGCTAATCTAGCTAATCCGTTTGCGTGTATAGTGATCTAGAAAAATAATCTAGCTAATCCATTTGCGTGTATATTAATTTAGAAAGCTAATCTAGCTAATCTAGATAATCGACTTGTGTATATAGTGATTAAGAAAGCTAATCTAGTTAATATATATGTGTGTATAATGATATATAGAAAATCTAGCTAATCCATTTTCGTGTATAGTAATTTAAAAAGCTAATATAGCTAACCCAGTTGCGTGTATATTGTTTCAGAAAGCTAATCTGGCGTTGGTAAAAGCCGGTATGTTGATTTCCAAGGTAATCAGAGCCCCCTACCTCATTAAATACCGGTATGACATAATATTCGCACTCATAAATCCAACCTCTGCAGGGTGAAACTCCACTCCTACTTCTATTCAATTGAAGAGGATTACTGCAACTGTTGTATTGTATATATAATAAATAAAGAATTATTAAATATTCTGATCTATTTGTGTGTATAATGATTTAGGAAGCTAATCTAGCTGGTCAGTTTGCGGGTATAGTGATTTAAAAGCTAATCTATCTAATCTATTTTGTGTATAGAGATTTAGAAATCTAATCTAGCTATTATATTTGTATGTATAATGATTTAGAAAGTAAATCTATCTAATCCAGTTGCGTATATAGTGAGTTAGAAAGCTAATCTATCTACTCTATTTGTGTGTAATTTAGTTATACCCGGGTCGTTGGGACCTTGTGCCAGACGAAAACAGAGCTTAATAAATAATGCATGCCTCCTGACTGATATAGACCGGCGCTACTTGTTGTTAAAAGAGAGCATGCTGATTTTCAGGGTAATCAGAGCAACCCCCACCCCCTTAAATACCGGTGTGACACAATAGTCCCACTCATACATTCAACTCCTGCAGGGTTAAACTCCTACTTCTATTCCAATTGAACATGATTACTGCAATTTGTGTATTCTTTATACATAATAAATCATAAAAATATTTTATTATTTATTAGAATGAAATAAACCCTTGTGTATCTATGAGATACATTTCGTAGATAAGCAAGACTCGTCGATTTAGCAGTCAGCCTATTTGTTGGTCATGGTATCAAGCACAGTACGGCAATGTTAATTGTTCCTCCCCTAAAGTTGATGCGGATTGTTCTTGTTCTTGTTGTTCGTGTTACGGTAGAAAAACTCCTTACTTGGACTGGGGATTGACGAAAGGAAAGATCGGAGGTATAGGCAAGAAGTGAAAGGAGATGATAAAAGAAGAAAGGATAGATAGATAGATAGTTAGATAGATAGAAAGATAGATATATAATCTACTTAGATAATGAATAAAGGGATTTCCTTGGTTCTCTGTCCGTAACCATGAACTCCTCCACTTTAAAGAAGAAAGGATAGTATAACTTAAAAAAACCTGCTTATGTAATGAATAAAGTGATTTCCTTGGTTCTCTGTCCGTAAACATGAACCTCCCACCCACTTAAAAAAGAAAGGATAGTATAACTCAAGAAAATCTACTTATATAATG
>VCCN01006794.1:1544552-1555381 GCA_006491835.1 Architeuthis dux | reverse complement strand
TCACGCGGGTCAACAAGGAATCAGACTGGAATCGAAAAGTTTGCAAATGGTACAAACTCTATACGCAACAAGCAAGAGAAACACCGAAGACACTCCTCACAGTGATGTTCTCTGTACAACTGAAATCCCGAAAAAAGTAACAAGACAAAATTGGGCCAGGGTAGAATATATCGGAGTCATGGAAGCTTTCTACACTGCTTCACTGAACCCGGCAGGAACTTCAACGTCTAAAGCCGCCTACAACATCTGGCGAGAAACACACCCCACGGACAGACTAAATCTAGATGCCAACAAACTGTCCAATGTTAGACGTGACATCATTATAAATAAGAGAATACCGGACCTGGAATTCCAGAACATCCGAGAAAACATTAGGAGAACTACAACACTAACACAAATGGACATAGCAATGAACCAAACAAGATGCCAACAAATAAGGAAGAACAAAAAGCAGAAACTACCATCACTGACCCCAGTACTCAGATAAGCAGGGCAGGTAAGGAAGAACATACCGAGAAAATAATACAGATGACGACAAGCATTCGACACAGATGGGAAACCATAAAGGAAACCCCCTTTGAAGAGTGATCACAAATCCCAAAGGTTCACAAGGACCGCAAAACCAAAGAAGCAATCAGACTTGCAAACGAAATCGTCGAAAACATCAAAGACGATACCGGAAAGCCAATGTGCCTGACCGAAATCAACCAACTCATATATGCTTCTGCGTCTGCGATGGTCAAGAGTAAGACCAAAACAACAAAAAGAAAAAGAAAAAAGAAAACCACCAGCATGGAAAAAGATGCCAACATAAAGAAGGGAAAAGGGAAACAGCTGGAACGACAGCTAAACATCGGAAAGAAGGAAAATGTGCCGGTAGCTAAAGAGACACTAAAACAACAAATCCTAGCAAAGGCGCAGAGACTCAGAAGATTCACCAAAAGAAGCAAGTTCTTTTGGCAAAACAAAATCTTCAAAGAAGATACCAACATACTCTGCAGAGAGCTGGACAAAGAATAGCGAGACGTCTGCGTACCATCTACTACCGAAGCGGTTGGGGAGTTCTAGAGTTAAATCTGGGAAAGCAACAAGGCTCACAATGAAAGAGCTTCGTGGATCCAACAACAAAAGGACCTTTACAAACAAGTAGAGACGCAGAAATGGTCGGACATCCACATCACAGAGACCACTGCTGCCATTAACAGGGCCAACAACTGGAATGCACCAGGGACTGCCAAAATCGCTAATTTCTGGATCAATAGTCCAATCAGCATCCACGAAAACCTCACATGGGCCTGCAATGGCATAATCGGGAATCCTGAGAAATGTCCCAAATGGCTTACATGGGGAGTCACATACCTGCTCCCAAAGACGGAAGAAACACAGAACCCGAAGAACTACAGACCCATCACATACCTACCAAAAACGTAGAGATCCCCACCTCTATCATCACGGAGAGGATCTACAGCTTCCTCGATGAAAACAACCTGATCCCACTAGAACAGAAGGTAAGCTACGGGTGCAAGGACCGGTTACTGATCAACAAGGCGATTCTGCAAGGGGTCAAGTCGAGGAAAAAGAACCTATCAACAGCATTGATCGACGATAGGAAAGCATGTGACACTAACATCGAGACAGATCAACATCAGAAGTGAAATCTTCCAAGGGGACTCGCTATCACCTCTGCTCTTCTGCCTAGCACTAGCGCCTCTAAGCTGAACCACCTGTTCTACGTAGACGATCTGAAAGTGTTTGCCAAGGATGACAACCAACTAAAAGGCATTCTCACCATTGTCAAGACCTTCAGCGATGGCATCAAAATGGAGTTCGGGCCACTTTCAGGAGATGAAAGCTGATCAAAACTGTGGACATAGACCCTGACATCAACACCACGATCAAGGGACTAGACCAGGATGAAACATACACGTAACTAGGGGTGAACGAAGGAGATGGCATATGGCACTCAACTATGAAGGTGGAGATCCGGAAAGTGTACTTCAGGAGAGTGTGTATGATACTCAAAAGCGAGCACAATGCAACCAATAAGCTCAAAGCTATAGACACCCTAGCGATACCTGTAGTAACATACAGCTTCAACGTCATCAACTGTAAGCTGAATGACATCAAGAGACTGGACACCAAGACAAGTAAAATCACAAGATGCATCACCCGAAAGCAGATGTCGACAGGCTGTACCTACCAAGAGCTTCAGGGGGACGGGGCCTTGCGTTCAAGACAACCATTATCGGGTTAGATGCATACCTGTCAAAAACAGATGATCCACTCCTCTAAATAGTAGAACACCAGACCCACCCCATAAACAAAATGCAAAGAATATAGGAGGAAAAAAGAATGCGCGGGAAGTACCCTAGAATGGTGAAAGAAGCAGGTGTAGACCAACAAAAGACACATCGGTGGCTGAGGAGCACCGGACTGAAAGCAGAAACGGAGGGCCTGATCATCGCTGCACAAGACCAAAGCCTCGCAACCAGATCCTATCACCATCGAATAATAAAGGATGGAACAGACCCACAATGCAGGTCTGCGGAAAGTACGACGAAACGGTCGAGCACATCGTCTCAGGCTGCCCGGAACTGGCAAAGACCAAGTACACCCACAGGCAGAACAAGGCAGCGGCATACCTACACTGGAAGATCTGTAGGAAATACAGAATCAAAACACCTGAAAGATGGTATGAGCAATTCAATTTCAAGTGCAAATCTTTAACAATGTTTGTAAATGATGTGCTTGGGGTCGTTGCTCGAGCAAACGTAAAATGCCACGATTTATCAATGCAAGCAGTCCGTACTCACTTGGAATATTGGTGCAACATGATCTTTCCTCTCCGATGCCCCCACCTCATCGGGCCTTAACGAATGATAAAGAGGTTATCTGGTTCACTAAACGTAAACAGATTCCCAGTTGGAAAATGTAATAGAGTGCAGAGGCAACATCATAACCATCATCAGCCGTTATAAGTCCACTGATGGACGAAGGCATTTCCCATCCCCTTCCATGACGAGCGGGATTGCGCTAATCTCTGCCATATCATACCTGCAAACCTATCTTGTCTCTACATATTGTGCATGGACCTTTCCTACTGCGTTTACTTTCCCACGGGCACCAATCGGTCAGTCTTTAGCTCGATCTGTTTTCCTTTCCTATTACGGATATGTGTCCTGCCCATCTCCATTTTTGTTGCTCAATTACATGTACGTTATCCTTCACCCTGGTCCTCTCTCGGAATCATGTAGATATTTCTCTGGGTTTGTTTTCGAGGGGTTTTGTAAGTTTCCAGGTTTAGAAAACCGTACTCCATAGCTGGTATTATGCATTGATTGTATGCTTTACGTTTTAAGCATATTGGCATTTTGCATGTCTCTTGCATGTGCATTTGTATGTCTTATATTAAATCATTTCCAACCAATCGTTATGCGCCGTCTTATTTCATTTCCGTGGTCTTTCTCCAGCCTCACCGCCTGATCTAGATAAATGTATTCCTTAACTTCTTCTAAGGTTTCACCATCCGTTCTTGTGGTCTTTTTCGGGATGTTTATGTTTTGTAGATCCTCCGCAGTTTCTGATATTAAACATATGCGGAATAAATGTATATCTTGAATGCAGAGCGCGTATTTATTTCAACATGTACTTACTTACATGTAATTGGTATCCGTCAATATAATGAAATAGATTAGCAGTTGTCAACGTGTGCGTATACAGGAATGGATATTCCCACAAGTCTTTTCTAACTTTGAAGTTAAACGCTGACCGAATATTTTACCAGATATGCAAATTAGAGAAAATTATTAAATAGTTTCAACTTTTCATAAGGTTCATCCCTATTTTGAAAGCTGTTTTAAACAAAGACCGGGCGATATAAGGAGCGGCTGCACTAGTTTTCCTACCTAGCCGTACCAGACTAAAGATTATATCTTACACGGGATACCTTTGGCTGTTTCAATGTACTTCAGAGTCCGAAACGTATTAAGATTTCAAAGGTCTTTTTCTAGCTTGTTTTATTTGGGTAGATTTCGTCATATTTGGACAACATTTTGTTTATGGCCAAATGTCATATTTTAAAAACCGAATTGGTATCACACGTTTTTAAAGTGTAATCTGTCTCGGTAAGAGGCTAAATAGTCCTATTAATCACCTGAGACGGTATATTTTTGCATGATGTCATATCGGGAAAAAATATCTCGTCAGCCGTTCTAAGTCAATCATTACCTTTATGACATCTACGAATTGTCTTGAATCACTATCCAATTCATTTTAAGAGTAAGACCCTGAACAAAAGAAAGTCTCGTGAAATATCTCGTCAGCTGCCCAATAAGTAAGATGACTGAAGATAAAGAGATTTCCTGCGAGAGACCTTATCAGCCAGTGGCTTCATCACGATCTACGAATTGTATTGAATCCCTATTCCACCCGCTGCCAGAGTAGTCCTCTCCTCCTCAGCCGCTCCAGAACAATCACTACTTTCACTGCCTTGTTCGTGAGAAATCACGGGTGGAATTTTTCACGAGACCTCGTCAGCCTCAGCGGACAAAGAGATTTCTTCTCGCAAGATACCTGTTCATCCGGTCCTAAACGTTTAAGGACAAAACACAGGAGGTTTGGTCGAAGAAATTCTCAACTAGATAATGAATGCCCCCACCCCTTTATCATCACTGCCTGTGACGGACTGTGCATAATTGAATTCGCATTGCAATGAACGCTGAACGGCCGAGGACATCCATCTTGATTCAATCATGTTGAGGTCAAAAGAAGATCCAACGATCCAATAATAGGCAGGACTATTAATAACAAGCATGGGAAAAATGTTTTCTTCTCAAAAGTAGGACCAGCTGACCGTCGTAAATGAAAGAGTATTGACCAACTCTATGTTTTTATAATGAAAGATGTCAAAGCATAAAAGGGTGAGAATAATATTCAAAATGTTTGTCTCACTATAAGAACTACTGCAATTATGTCGTTGGCTTACTCCTCGCTTACGAATATCAGAGTAGACACGGCGGTGGCTGTGGAGTTCAATCTGCGCAGACCTTTCCGTGCCCTGGGCCGGCGGCGTCTGAAGGGCAGTCTGTCCCCTTCGTCTTCTCTACTTGCCCTCAACAGCTGCTATTAACTGTGCATAGAAATACCTATCCACAGAAGACGTACATGATACCTATACTATTTGAAATTGGTATTTCTATTATTATTACTAGCTGGGGTACCCGGCACTGCCCGGAAAAACTCTAAATCTAACAACACTGAAAAGCAAATGATATGAATAAGACGGATTGGGCCATCACACACCCGCGGGCAGACCCTAAAACCTTACAAATTAATTTTCCTCAAAACTGAGAATTCATGCGCTCACTTTTGGCGTTAGAAGTTGTTTCAAATAACAGTTATTTGAAACATCTGAGCCAAACCGACAAGTCTTATATATCTACGAATTTATTTATTATATATACAATACAACAGTTGCGGTAATCATCTTCAGTCGGAATAGAAGTAGGATTGGAGTTTGACCCTGCAGCAGCCAGGCTTGTTTTAATAAGAAAAAACACCTGTATATGCTGCACCATAAAACAATCCCCCTTCGGTGTATTTTCCAGTAAAATAAATGGATTCAGGTCATACGATCAGTTGATTGCCTTTCACCGACGGAATCGATCGATACTTATTCATTTTCTTTACAGGACAAGGTATTGGAAACCGTCAATCAAAACTGTCACCGAAACTGTCACCAGAACTGTCAACATATATTTCTTCTGCTGCCAAAGGATGTTGGTTTCATGACGGTTTCTATTCAGTGACTAAGTAGATCTGTCCTCTTTTAAAAAAAATCTGTGATGGCTAATTTCACCAGACAATACCACCAGGAGTTTAGTGGGGGTGAGGCGTATTGACAGCCTGGACATTTCTTTCCCGTGAGTATGCATTAAAACTTTCTCTTTTACATCTATTCATGACTTTCCTTCTATCTTTCTTGCTTTCATTCATGCTGTCAATAAGATCGTCGATCTGTCACTCTAACACACACACACACACACACACACGCATATATATATATATATATATATATATAGCATAATCATTTTTACACACATATCTGGCCAATCATGTTGTACTTTTCATATATTTGTAATTTATCTTACTTTCTACCCCACCTCTCTCTCTCTCTCTATCGATGTTTTTATTTTCTCGTTAATATTAAATGGCTGGATACCTTCCTGTCAGTCCTTGTATGTTGGACGATAAAGGAAGCGTTGTTAGCCATTGCGAGTGAGATTGATCCTTGTAAATTGCTCTAAGAGCAGACGTTCAGTAGGGGGCGTCGTATTATATGGAGTAGAATAAAGAGCAAAAGTAGGAGCAATGGAAGCAGTAGGAGGAGGTTCCCAAGTAGCAATGATACAAGTGCTAACAGTAGTAATGCGTGTGTTGCTGTTATAATTGTCAACTAAGCTTGCGTACATGGTGCCATTCAAAGCCTACCATAAGATGAAAGATGGCGTGAAGTAATTTTGATTGGATATTGGGAAAGTATATCTTCCTTGGTGGCGGTAAATTATTTTGTGCATTCCAGAACGAAAAATAAAACGAGAAATAGAGCGGAAGGATTATGGAAGGATAAAAAGATGAAAGACAAAGAAAGAAAACTGTGAAGGGAAACCAAACATGGATATTCCAGAATATTTTTTGACTATATATTTACTTTATTCATCTTATGTGTGATCCGGCACGTCGAATCAAGTATTAGGTCAGTTTCGAGCTAGAACTGAGAATAGCTAGCGCATGTCATTTTTGGCAATTTTCGGATTCTAGCAAAAATGGCTTCATAAATACCTTATCTAACCATTCCCGTCGGAAATATGAATGTTTAATAATCCAAAGCATGTTTTAATGATTTTCTTTTACTGAGATTACATCACTAAAGATAATGTATACTAGTATACTTGTCTATTTCCTCAAAACGTTGATTAGAAATTCCCCCAAGTACCTGAAATCTCATGTTCCATATCTTCGAAACCAAGATGTGGTGAATACCAAAATTAAGCTCATAGTGTTAGCCTCAACTAAATTAACCCTAGATGGTACTTAATACCTGATTCGACGTGCGGGGTCACATTTTTTTAATTTTTATCACAAAGTTCCAAGACGGCAAACCTTCCGACGATTGAAGTAAGCAGAATGAAATCACAATAAAAGAGTAGCTTCCTATATGAGTTGAATTTGCATCCAATATCTCGGATACCCGTCTTACATGGACGACACCTTGACCCATTTGGTAACGGAAGCATCGTGGTTAGATATTGCTAAAACGCATAGTTAAGTTGCTGGATTTTACTTCAGATCCTCTACGCTATATTGTTTGTTTACTATGTAGTAATGGTATAGCAGTAGTCTTAAGTTATCTGAATATCTTATACACTCACAAATATTCAGAGTACATACAAAGAAAACACTAAAGTACTATATGTCTGATTTATGGAATATGCGACCCCATGGTGGATCTTGAAACAGTCGGTCATGGCACCACATATCTAAAAGGTTCTTGAACGGCTAGCAATCTTCTTCGTCTTAGTTTTAGGATTGTCAAAAACTCAACTCGGACCTCGTCGTAGTCATTGAGCGTTCATTCGAATGTACATATCATGGAGAGAGAATAAGAGGTTGTATAAAATTCCCTCTTCAGTCAAACAGCGGTATAACATTTCCTTTTCAGTCAAACAACGGTATAACATTTCCTCGTCAGTCAAACAACGGTATAAAATTGCCTCTTCAGTCAAACAACGGTATAACATTTCTTTTTCTGTCAAACAGCGGTATAAAATTTCTTCTTCAGTCAAACACCGTAGGCATTTCATCTGACCACCTCCGACCGCGTCGAAGGGAGGTAATGTTCTATTGCCCACTTTCTCTAACTCCGATTTGTTGATTTACTTTCTTCTGACTGACAACTGTGCCTAAGCGATTGTTTTATATAGTTTTCACAATCAAAGCCATATAATGCTTGTCACGTGACCATATGATATGCCTCGCACTTAATTGACTACGTGTAATATAGACGCCTCCTTTTGAACACGCTCCTATGAATTACTGTGGTGAAGCTACGTTAATGCATATATTACAGGCAAATTCCGCCCACACCTTACATTTGGAAAATCTTCAAGAAAATATTTGCAAGAAATTCCAAGGTCTATTAAGAGAGAGCGGCGTTGCCTTGCGGGTAAACAAAGGTTAATGATCTAGTCTAGTAGACCATTACTACTCTAGTGAGTTTGATCGTCACTGGGTGCTCCACACTTGTAGGCATGTATCATTCAGAATAAAGCTTAGTAAATACCTATATTAAGAGAGAGAGAGAGAGAGAGAGAGACAACAAGTGATATCCATAAGTCAGTAAAGAGAGAAGTAAAAGCATATCATCTTTGAATGTTACTAATTGGATGTTATAAGTGGCATGTTTAGCGCCGGACATCTCTTTTCGTCTCAACTGCCATTTATACAAAGGCTGATTTTGTTAACTATAATAGTGTTTATTCCTGAGAAAATGTTTATAAAGATTTTCACTTTATTAACTAGTCATCATTAATAGTATTTCCAACAGGCATGAATTTGATTTCCCGAGCCTCCCACACGGCGATACGTTTATCATCCACCAACCTACCTCGGCCCAATAAAGAATCCGTATCTTGATCGCTTACTTATCCGACAACCGATCTTGATACCCTGCTTTTTAGCTACGTTACCAACAGAAGGAAAAAACCTCTAATGAGAGTTAGAGGCACGTCGACAATGCCGGTTGTATATATGCTCTCCCGGTGGAATGCAGATGCCACTCTTGAATCCTGTCATGCCTCTCCGTCAACGGTAAATGCGCCATTTGAAATCTGGATCATAAAGTGGGTCATACACAGTGAGTGTTACACTACAAATGGCGGGTGAAATTCCTATCATGTAACATGGTTGCGTTCCGAATATACCCTTTCGCACACCACTGGGTATAGTATTAATAGCTAAGTATAGAATACTATTAATTCCTAATTTTACTATAGATTCCATAGTAACAAATACTTAACTCATTAATTTTGTGAGGTATAATATTGATGAGGTAATTGCGTGGCTGCTCTACCCTAGCCCCAAGCGGATTTAAGAATAGACATGACAGGGTGGGGAAATACCTTTACTGGAACCTACCCCACGCAGAAGAATGGTATGAGCACAAACCACCATCTGTGCTAGAAGGTGTTACGTTTCTAAGGGACTTCACCATACACACCGACCGCACAATAAACCAGATATGGTGATAAAAGACTTCAAAGATCATAAATGCTACCTTATAGACATGACCATCCCGCCTGATAAAAGCATTTCAGCAAAGGAATTTGAAAAACTCTCAAAATATAAAGATCTGGAAATCGAAACGGAAAGAATGTGGCACTTAAACACAACCACTATGCCAGTAATAGCAGGAGCACTGGGAGTGATTAAGAAAAGGAATGATGCACACCTTTAAGAAATCCTAGAAAATCCATCTTTGGCTTAGATATAAAAGATCGTGCTAATGAGCAGTGCTCACATACTTAGAAAAACTCTCTCAATTCAATAGCCCCCTTCATAAGCCTTATATCTAAATTATCTATCCCTATGTGAAACTCTGTCTGTCTTTTCTTTTGCATCAACTCTGTGTTTGTTAAGATTCCCCTCCCCCGTTCTCTTTTATAGTGTTTCAATTATATTCGCGTGTCTCTGCCCAGTCGGTAGAAGGCAAACGTATGATATTAAAAAGAAAAGAATGTTCAATAACTTCCTAAGAAAACCTTCATTTGCCTTAGGTCTCAGGTGAAAGACTTGGTATATGATTGTATGAAACCGCAAATCGATGATGATGATGATGATGATGATGATGATAATAATTTGTTTTATTAAAGTAAGGGGAAGTTGTAATAGTAAGGCCAATAACTTAATTATCCATATGTGAAAGCATACGAGATGTGATTCCATATGTGAAAGCATACGAGATGTGATTCCTTTTGCCACATGATACATAATTAAACTAGCCTGGCTGTTTCAGGATCAATATCCAATGCTACTTCCATTCCAACTGAAGATGATTACTGCAACTTATGTATTACATATATAATAAATACATTCGTTCATACATCACTTGTCAGATTGGCTCAGTTGGTCAGAGAACCGCCTAGCAATTATGTGGTCGTGATTTCAAATCCCGATAGGGAAATGGATATTTTATATATCTCTTTGGTTTGACGTAAAGGGATAGACAAACAGTGAAAGGTTTACTTGGTTTGGTGTGTTGTTCTTGTTCTTGTTCTTCTTGTTGATACTGGGAAAAACAAAGTCAACTCCAACTTTGACTGGAGTCTGCCCATTAATATTTTTATAGTACGCGGGACAACATATTTGTTAGCTGCCGAGGTGGGGCTTGGGGAAAATACTTAAGAACCACTGATCTAATATTGGTAGTGGATGCATACTTGACACATGTAATCATTTATTAGTAACCGAAAACATAAACATTGTGTATTAGTGAAGCCACTAAAAAATACTTATTTCATAAAATATGCAAAGCTCATTCATATTCATTGGACATCTTCCCGGAATTGTTAATTTGTTACTTGTAAGTAACAGTTATTGATTTTATTCTCCGAGACGGTGTGTGGTAGCAATGTCACTGCAAGCCAGACACCACTTGTCCATCAGTCCACTTATCGTAGGTAATTTAATTCAGTGGATAAACATTTAGTAAATAGGAACTAATTGCTTCACTGCACAAACAAGTGACCAGTTTTTAAGATGTAATTCTCAAA
>VCCN01006794.1:1448083-1458863 GCA_006491835.1 Architeuthis dux | reverse complement strand
ATGTCCAATGCAAAAAGGGCTAATGCAAAAAGTGTCAATTTATACATATATACACACATGCTACACGCTCAAATGTTCAAGTTCACACATACATGCCACATACGCACACACGTACAGATATACACATAGGCATATGCACATACACATACACACGCTTACAAATTGGACGTTTTTGCATTGGACGTTTTGACCTGTAACCGTCAGAGATATCCTAAAGAATATTAGCAAACCTAAATGGCAGTGGACAGGCCATATTGCAAGGATGTCAGACAATTGCTGGACATCACGACTCACATCATAGATCACTCAGGTCAATGGGCGAAACTGTGGCGCGAGATCTGGACACATTCAGGGTGTCTTGACACCGTGACGCTCAAAAGCAAAAAGAAATACAATGGCAGGCGATGGGGAAAGCCTATGTCCAACAACGGATTTTAATGGCTGCTGGTGATGATGATCACGAACACACGCACGCCCCCCAGCACACACACACACACACACACACACACACACACACACACACACACACACACAAACATACATTTATATATTAGCCGGAAAAGGGCCTTTCCCATCTTCTTCCATGACAAGCATAATTGCGCCAACCTCTGCCATGTCTTGGTGAACTTTTCTATTTCATCTCTCCATCTTGTGTCTGGTCTTTTCCTACTGCGTTTACTGCCCCACAGGCACCAGTCGGTTAACCTTTTGCTCCATCTGTTGTCATTTCTTCTTGCTATGTGACCTGCCCATCTCCATTTTTGTTGCTTAATTACTTGTATGATATACTTCGCCGTGGTCCTCCCTTGGATCCATGTTGATCTTTTTCTATCGCTAAGAGTTATTCCTGACGTTTCTCTTTCCATTGCCCTCTGTGATGTTCTGGGTTGGTTTTCGAGTGGTTTCGCACCCGTACGTCATAGCTGTTACTAGCAGGGTTACCCGGCGTTGCGTGGGGGAAAATAACTAAAACACATGAAAACAAATGATATTTTAAATAGATTTTATAAAAGGGAATAGCAAAATTCTCCTTGATTTTAACTCCTAAAAGAGTAACCCACCCCCGATGTTGATCCTTAAAACGCGAAAAAATGTTCTGCACTCCATCCCTGGAAAAAAGAGTCCCCTCTCGATTTTGAAACTTGAAAGGGAAAAAGATCCTCTCATCCGATGTTGACCTCTAAAGGGGAAAACAAAGCGCCAAACCGATTCTGACACCTAAAAGCAAAACAGGTCCCCTTCTATTTAGACCCCTAAAAGGGGGGAAATGTTTCCCCTCACTCCAGACCCCTAAAAGAGAAGGTTTTCCTTTGACTGTTAGCGATATTACCCTTTTTCTCTACCGCACATATAAACGTGCTCTGTCTCTCTCTCTCCCTCTCATATATATAAACATTCTCACTCTCTCTCACAACCTGTTATTCATTACCTCTGACCATTTACGAAAGAAAACAACGTAGAAATGTTTATAATGTTTTTGTTTTAAATATCTTTAATGCGAAGAAAGAATAAAAGCAATTTTTAATTACGCAACAATTAAATAATGAGGTAGAATTGAACTTAATAGTAAAATAATTAATCTAAAAGGTCTACACTATTTTTAAAAAAGCTGATTTACACTGTAAAGAATAAGGGGGCACACATACATAAATATTCTCCCTCTCTGTCTCTCTCTCTCTGTGTCTCTCCCTCTCTCTCTCTCTCGCTCTCTATCTCTCTCTGTAAACATGTTCACTCTCTGTCACACAACCTTTCTTGGAAAAACTAATATCGGACCCCAGTAAGTGTTGGAATTTTCAAAAAACAAAATAGCCTGTTTGATCGTGTGGTTATGTCAATATCCATACAAAAAGATCCGACCCCTCCGACCTTTTAGTTTGGCTGTGATGCTCATTGCAGACAGACATACAAACATATAGACAGAGACATCCACAAATTAGCGCCTTTCGCATAGTGTTAGCGATTATGCATTGATTGTATACTTTACGTTTTAAGCATATTGGCAATTTTCTTTCCAGTATGTCTCTATTTGTACCAAATGCCTTCAAGCCAGTCGTTATGCGTCGTCTTATTTCATTTTAATTTTTAACGATTTTTTCCTATAGTATGCAAAATAAAACGAGTGTTTTTAATATAATTTATATAATATGAATTATGTAAATTATTCGTGTTCGCTCATGCTTCTTAATTGGTTGTACAGTTTTACAAATTATTTATAAGATACAGAAAAAAATTAATGAATACATCTGATGTTATGCTAAAATGAACACCAAAGATTGTTGGATTGGGTTTCAAACAGCGGTTAGTTTTTCACACGTTCGGATTCACGAGTCGATTTATAAACCGCTAAATTACGGTTCAAACCGCAATTTGAAATCGAATCGAATAACCCTAGTGGCAGATCCACAAACAACGGATTGGAGAGGTACACACTAACGGCAAATTAAATTGCAACCACCCTGAAGGACGATGCCGATTTTGATCTGGATACAAAATGTGCATGCTAGTAGGTAGATATTCTGATAACATTTTCAAAGTCTTTGGCCATCTTGTGACGTAGTGACATTCATACCAGTGCACCGTCTGTGTCTGACCTTTAGACGGCGATGCATGCTGCGATAAGGCTCAATGTGGTGAAAGAGTCCAGGGAAAGCAGGTGTCATGCCACAGAGACGCATGTGTGCTCCTTTTGTTCAATGATAGCCTTGTGGGTCGGGGAATGTAGGCCATTGAGAGGCTGGATGGTCATTTCGGAGAATTGCCTCACATTTTGGACATGACGCGTCGGTAGTATTTCGATGTTGGTAACAGTGGTCAAATGAACATTCCTGCACCCGAAGACCAGGCTCTGGGCGAGCACGTAGTACAGACGCTCGCCAAGATGGAGGTATTGTAAGGGCAGCAGAAGCAGGCTGTACGGCATCCACAGCACAGATCAAAGCAAACGTGGCCTAGAGTGGCTCATCTTGCCCGTCTCCAGTGGTGTCGCGAAAGGGTCACCCGGGGGTTCGAATAGCGCTCTGTAATGTTTAGTTATGAGCGCAGGTTCTGCCTTCATGCAAATGATGGTCGTTTGCATATGCAACGTAGACATGGGGAGCGATATTTACCCTCAGAGTGTATTCGCCCACAACACACAGGCCCAACCTATGTCCAGAAAATCTTCAACCCATTCTGCTAACATTCCTGCAACGGGAAGTCGAGCAGGATAATGCCCTCCCATATGATGCCCGTGCTACTCAACATGATCTGCAAGATGTTCGACAACTTTCCTGGCCGGCACGATCGCCAGACCAGTCCCCCACTGAACATTTATGGGACAACGCCTGGCCCGTTCAGTTAGCCCACCTACAACTCTTGCTAGATTGCATCAACGGATGCAATAGGCGAGGAATAATTTATCACAGAATGGTATATGTACGATTGTATGCACGAGAGAATACAGGCCTGTTTGAATGCCCAATAAGGATATACAGTGTATTAGTATGGGGTCTGAGTACTGTTGATACGTATTCATCTGTATATGTGATCATTTATGTAATTCAGCTATATTACTTGTACGTATAATATTAAGTAAATTGAAACTCATATTCAGGATGTTGCAATATATATAGGTAATATTGGATGTATGATATACTTATGCATCAATATCCTCGTAGACCTTAGTTATGATCCGAAGTGTGATCAATACAAAGATAGAGCGACTATTTGTGGGAATCAATTTTAATTAGATGGGTGGCCTAAACACGGCCACATGAAACATGGACATCCATTGGACGAATCGACTAGCCATTCAGAAAACAACAATAAGCTAGATGTAGAAAAACAATTGGAAATAACACTCAAATATGCATTATGAAAATCTATATGTGAAACCAGCAGTGTGTGTGTGTGTATGTGTGTGTGTGTGTGTGTGTATGTATACCTTGTAACAGACCTATGTTTAGTAAATATCTCAATGAAACTCAACGTCTGCAGTGTATTGATAAAGACTGTATATTGAATAAAGATCGGTCACGCGTTTATGAATTGTTACAAAGAAATTCTTAAAAAAACACTAAACAAGAATATTTTAACATAAAATAGACGGAAGAATGCTAATGCAGTGGCAAAATTAAACAATCTTATCTTACAAAGTTTAGTTACACGTAGGTTCATGCCACTAAAAATACTTTTTTCGTGTCACCTCATTAATAGTTTTTCGTCTTTCTTTATGTTAAAATATTCTTGTTCAGTGTTTTTAAGTTTTTACAAATATGTTAACGCATTGTGCAAGTACGCAATTATATTAACACATTGGATTTCTCTTACTGGTACTATTAAATACAGATGTTGCACCAGTCCGTATCTCCACATTCTATTTATACATTACTGATTTTATACTTTTACTATTTTCCCGTCTTTTTCAATTGCCAAAATCTAAATATTTCATATTTTTCTATTTTTCCATTATATTTTCCTCCCAGTTTAATTTAACTTTTGTTTGTTTATATTTCCCTTCTTTTCCCCCTTGGAAAAAGCAGTAAGTTGCTTATCTTGCACTTTGCAGGAATTGGAAATCCGAATATGAAATCACCAATGAATGAAACAGATTTATGTTCTAGCAGAAGAATTTCTCTCTCTCTCTCTCTCTCTCTCTCTCTCTCTCTCTCTCTCTCTCTCTCTCTCTCACTTTAGTAAATATAACTGTTTCCACGTACAAAAACGACAATGCCTTTTTTCTTGTGTTTTCAATATATCTCAGTCCACTTAACGGAACTGTTTACAAATTACTTCAGAGTAATAATAAAACAACGATGGAACTTTTTGTTAAAATGAAAAAAACGCAGGAAAAATGTAGTCAAATCAAAAATGCTGCCTCAGCATAACTTGCTCGTATATGGCATTTTTAAAATATGGATAACACAGGTTAGAGTGCATTTGTTGTGCGAGTGTGTGTGCTTTCCCCAACTCACCCAAGATGACAACACTGTTTTCGAATCCTCAGATATAGACTAATATTCAAGTAATATAAATGGTTTGAAGTTTACTTTCAACGTCAGCGATGACTCTGCCATTACTAGCATTATACATGAATTTTAATACCAGTCGTAATTGGTAACTTTCACTGGAATCAAATACCAATATGTCTACTCAATATTCTAGCATTCTTTCTTTTTGCTGATTTCAATACTGCTTCTGACTGATGATTATTTTATAATAATAAGTATTTCATACTCGCAGTATCTGTTGGCTTTCCCTAGAAACAGCCATTCTTAATAATCCAACAATCACCTCAGTATTCTCGATGATTTTAGAAATGCTTTCAACTGAATGATTTCAGTTCTTTCTAAGTTTCCACTTCTTCCAATCTTTTTGCAAGGATTTTTCTTTCGAAATTGTTCCTTTGCAAGGCTCTGTATGCACATGTAATATCTGGTTGCTTTTGTTAGGGATCTGCACGTCTTCTCAGAACTCCAGTACTATCCTAGGGTTCAATTCTTCTTCGGATTTCAGAGTTCTTTTAAAAATATCTTCGGGCCAAATCTAAGAGCCCCAATAATAAATACAATAGTTACATCCATGTGCCACGCTATTATGAATATATGACAAGCTCCTCATATTTGCCTAGTTTTTCTCTTTCTTTCAGTTACATTTTGTTTTTAGCTCGAAAGACTATAATCTTCATTGAGAGATTTTCTTGTTTTTGTTTTCAGTGACTAGATTTGGTTTCCTGGTCTTGACTGGATCGTCCTTTTGAAAGAACGAAGTCCAATAAATTGTACTGTTTTCCTATTTATTAGAACAGCCTCTGCTTGAATTCAAGACAGTTCACAATTCCTGGTGAATTATCGTCTCTACACAACTGTGTCTGATTTGGTATTATTATTTGTATTTGTATTGCCGTGAGAATGTACCAATATGTGCCCTAGGAAAATGCAGAAGATAGATAGATAGATAGATAGAAAGATAAATAAGATAGTCAGGTCGATAAACGGATATAATTTAGTTGGAATAATGTAATAAAATGAGATGCGCTGCCTAAAAGGGACGGGGCGGGGGGAAGATTACATAGTTCTCTCCCTTGAGCTGCAACATTCTCGCTCACAGACCAAGATGATTGACATTAAGACAGCTTTAGCCATAACAAAAAGGTATTTTGATAAAGGTCAACTATACAGAGAAATGACGTTAGCGATGCTTTTAAAACATAATTTACGATTAAAAAGGTAGGTGTGCACATATTCTTTTACGAAAGGTTAATAAAAGCTTTGACGACATAATCAAACGTTTTAATTTGCGATTAGGATTGCAGGAGACGGAAACAAATATTCAAATGGTTTATGTAGAATTGGTTAAAAAAGGTGAACTAAAATTAATCAAACGTTTCACAATGGTTAATAAAGGTAAAACAAAACAAAGAATTAATTTATTATTGAATAATTTATGTAGATAGGGATTTTGAAGCAAAAAAAAACCCCAAAGAGATATTCATTATACAAGGAGACAGGAAGCTAGTATCGATATCAGAACGCCTAAGATTTGAGACGAGGTTCTGATCCGGACACAGATGCCACCGTAACTAGCCAATCTCATAATTAGTCTCACGTTTTAGAGGCTGCTCAAAACCCCCGGCTTAAATACAGAATTACCCGCCAGTGCTGTATAAGTCCGAAAATAAAAATGAGATATTATTTTTGATAAACCTGGCTTCGTTTCTTCTTCTCTTGATGAGCCAGCGAGTATTCCTTTCAGCACACACTACCATTTCCAGAGACATAACGCAGTTCCGGAGAGATCAACATCATCAACAACACTCCATAACGTAACGAATTGACAACAAGTCTCCTCAAATCTCTGTAAATCTTCTCAATGTCTACACCGACTACGACAGTGCTATAGTTTGCACCGTCTAAACCTCTTCATCGGATCTCTTCTAATCTGTTCAGAAGTGTCATCTAGACCGTTTATAGTGTTTCAGTGATAGTGAACGTTATTTAAACATATACAGTCGTCCCTCCAATTTCGCGCGGGTGGGGAGGAAGAAACCCATCGAGAAATTAAAGTTTCGTGAATAACTCTTGACTCACCCCCCAAACCTCAACACAGACACACATTGATAACTAATGTAACTGTGCGGCATGATACTCATGTATTCAATTCAGTCTTCAAAGAATATATTCTATACATAAATGTATGTATAAATTTAAGGTAATATAACATATTAATGTATTGTACACATACAGCCCTTTTATGTTTTTATGATTTATTAAACGTTTTAGCGTGTCGTCTGCAGTTTTTCAACATTATGCCACATACTCAAAGAATATATTTTCATATTTTTTAAAACTTTATACAGTACTGAACAGTATTTATAGAAAATATAAGATAGAATAATGCATATTTTATTATAAGTTTTTTGTCATTTGCTGAACTTTTCTTTAACTCCGTTTAGATTTTCTGGGCTACTAGAGTCGTCCGCGGATCTTTGCAGGCCTGCAAAATTCATAAAAATTCCAATTTACTTATTGATGACAAATTCGCGAATAATCAAATCCGCGAATTAGTAACCAACGAAACTGAAAGGCCGACTGCATTAATATTGCAGATCTTATTATTTGTACTCGTTGAATTTTCTCAAACTGTTGGATTTCACTGGACATCCAGTGACAGAAAGTATATTCTCTACTCCAGAACTCATTCCGTATTCTTATTTTAGTAATACGTTTATCTGGATGATGTCAATTCTTCGTTGGATTTCCAATTATTTCAACTTCTTCGCAGGGCTCTTCGGAACTGTTCCAAGCGAATGATTGTTACCAGCACCAGCTTCATATTAGAAACCGGCAAGCAAAACTATCAACAAAACTATCAACATAGGTTTCTTCAGTTGTTAAGCTGGCTGTCTGGCTATGTATGTATCGCGCGTACAGGCCGCACCAATGGAAATACATTTAAACATTTACTCCATATTATGTGTAGATAAAAACTCGCCCATCCTAAATAGGTTTTTGGTTTTAATGTCAGTCTATGCTAAATTGATCCCTCAGTTTGTGTCCAGCAGCATTCAAGCTTGCTTTTTTTCTGTTGAAAATTCGGACTGTTTTAGTGATCACTTCCGAACAAGAGTCGATTTCCATTTTTTTGATTGATCAACCCCAATACGGCATGCTACCAAAGGACGTTGGTCACGTGAGGGTTTCTATTGAGTGACAACCTGACATTTTATTTTTCATTTCTATGGCCAAGTTTCCAGCCCTTCCCTCTCTTTTATTCCGAGACCCTCTAAAATAGCGACATCCACGATCTAACAGGTTTTCTTGCTTACGATGACCAGATCTGGTCTATCGAATTGGATTCGGTGATCCGTTTGATAGTAGCACATAATTGTTTACTTGACCAATTTTCTATGACAGCTACTGGTTTGTGCATGTGTGATTGATTTTCATGGGAAAATATCTGTCGGTCAAGCAATTCCCAGTGCATGTTCCAGCGACAACCACAGAATCACTCTTGTGTGAACATACACCAGGGGGGGCTAGCGCTGGAATTCGAGTGACGAGCAAATCTCCTCAAATCTCCAACACCCTCCTCAGTATTCTTGCTGACCATAACACTGTTGCGGTGCCGACAGTCCCTACTCGATATTCCAAATCTTTTTTTTCAATCTTGCCACTAATGTTTGGTGTACAGTTCCAAATGCGGCAATTATTTTGTCCAGGAGCCTACATCTCAGTTCCCAGGGGAGGTTCTGGTATGTTTTGTTTTAGCGTTCTCTTTCATATTCACCTCATCGTCCACAGGCACTGCCAGGTCTACGATCTGGCATTTTTTATTTTCATTGTTCACTACTATCTTTGTTGCATAGAGTGTTTAGTCTGAGTTTCAAAAAAGGATGTTACACTTTTTATTTTTTAGGATAGCCTCTATTTGCTGATTATACCATTAGTATATATGGTCGAACCGAAGTAGCTGCACATCAATGTGACACCGTCCTTATTCTCATGTGGCCGTTCTTCTGTTCCGTTTGGGCCAGCTTGCTACATTCACTTATGATATAGTTTACACTTTCATATCTTTATCCAAAAAGACACCTTTTTTAAAAGTTTTGTCTTTTTTTTATTACTAACAAATGATTGGTTCTGATACATTTGTTCTGAGATGGAACGGTAAGATAATCAGTTTAGCTTTTTGGATGTCCTCTGCGTAACTATGTCCCAGATGTTTACGTCTGCAACAGTTTCGACAAAAACGGTGGCCAGGAAACGGAATCTCATTGAAATACTTTAATCGATGTATTTCTTTAAATAAATCAATCGTGATCAATCAAATATTACAAATTAATTATACGTAATTATATCGTGAGAAAGACATGAATCATACACAAAGCAAATCGATGTCCTGAAGGAGTTATCACAGGCATCATGAGTCATTATTTAGAGGCATCACAAGGCAGATCTGGCACTACTTATATGATTCCAAGTAACTGACAGAAAGAAATCGATATACTTCGAGAATACCCTTTAAAAAATCAATAATTTAAAAGTCAACACCTGGATCAGTAATGAGATGAAAGGTGCTTAATGAAAACTTTGGAGTTGAGTGAAAATTTGCTTGCTTCAGAATGTGGTCATTTCGTGACACCTTGAAGGCTTCAGAGAAGAGTTGAGTCAATGAATTGGAAGCGGTTATTGGCACTTGTTAGAAACACATTTGACAAGGAAATTGCAAATAAACTTCGGTTTGTAATGAAAGGCTTTCAGCTAACGCTTGCCATATTTGAACTGTTTGCGGAAGCGGGCAAATCACTTTTTTATTATATTAGTCACGCATGCGCCTAAATATGCTTAATGAATATACACCTGGTCTTGAAAAACAGGTATGGGTTGAACGAGCGGATAACGACACGGAGTTCAAACTCCTGCTGGCACAGTTTGTAGTTACTTCGCACTAATGCCCTTGAGAAAAGCATGAATCCACCACCCCCAGCCATGGGTAAACTAGCGCAGGGTGAGATGATTGACGCCACCTCACTTAATATGATATGTGGAGCCAAAGCAGGGGTAGCTGAAGCCATAGCCAGCGTAAGGACAGTGCTTACTTACTCACTGGTTTTGAAAATCGTTGACCCCTTATTCATTCTCCCTTTATTGCCAGTGTAATGAGTCTAATTCTCACCGAGTACCCCACTACTGCAGTTCTTCACACCACTAACATACATTTAGTTAATATCTATACCTATTTAGGAATTCTTCGGATGAAAAACGAAAATCTGTTGTTTGAATTTAATACTCTATGAAATAAAATCAATTTTTTATAGAGTGATTTTTTAATTTAAACATTTTTTTTTATATTTCGTAATACGGATATCCACCGCTTTTCGTAATTTCACTTTTTACGAAAAAGGGCGAATAGCGAAAATAGCGTTTGTTTTGCAGCGGGCCGCTATAGAGGCACCGCGTACCCTCTTTTTATTCCTCATACATCCCAGTCTCCTGTACCTCCCAGTCTCGAACCACCGACAACTCACCCTAAAATACCATAATCACGATGTTTGGGTCTGAGATCGCCCAAAAATATTTCCCAGTAGTAATGGTCTGCAAGATGAACTTTCTAATCCCTACTCCATGGCGAGGTGACAAGCAGTGTTCTACTATGTTTCGATATTAAGAACAATACGAAATTTATTCGGAATTTATTATTTTGATTGCATGTATGATATTAAAGATATATATATAGATATCTTCTTCAGAAGAAAATTGCGGTCATCCATGTGGTGTGCAATGAATGAGACTAGATG
>VCCN01006794.1:1224696-1247159 GCA_006491835.1 Architeuthis dux | reverse complement strand
GAATGTGTTCCAGACTCGTATGGTTGAGAGTGAGTTTAAATTCTACCCACCAATAGCCTTTATCTCCTCTAATTGGTGCAGATTGTTGCGATGTATGAATTTGCTAAGTTTCTTTGATTTTTTGCTTTATTTCGTAAACCAAGACAGATTGTCATTGAAATTATTAAATACACTACTTATTTTGCGATGGGAAGATTTCCTGCCCATTGATATTAACAAATTCAGAGAAATTTGTTCTTAATACCTCATTTTTAAATTGCACCCCCCCCCCATTTATAATCAAATTGCGCCCCACGTTGGAAACCACTGCTCTATATGGAAGTGCGGGATGAGTGAGCGGGTAACGGCACGGAAAATGGACCCGGCCGAGTTCAAACTCCAGCTAAGACAATATGTGTTCTCTTCGTACTAATGCCATTGGAAAATATTGGAGAATAAGGTCCAAATATGTGTCCGGAAAAAAGAAAAAAACTTCAACGTAATATTGTGCTCTTAAAAGTCAATTTAAAGTATTAAATCATCATTTCCGCCATTTTGTTGACCTTTTTGGAAATTTTAAAAAATTCGAAGTCTGTAATTTAAATTTTTTTTTAAAAATCAAGAATTCTTCCGATGTTTTTTTTAAAAATTAGATATACTTAGTTTCATCTTTACTGAACAATCCTTAACCGAATAATTACGATTTTCCATTCAAAAACTACATGAAAACCTCTCTTTTTCACGCTGTAGGGGAGGTCAAATATCTGTCAACTCCTTCTGTTTATCACCATAGAGAGCACGCGCACATGCGCTAATTACTTATTACGGAAGTCGGTATTTGTCAATTAAGCAGATAGCTGACTGAGATTATTACAGCAGTTGTGTGCTGTTTGACATAATAGAAAATTTACGTTTATGTACATCCGTAGAAAAATATCGGCCAATTAAATCACAACAAAAAAAATAATTAAAAAACAAGTACATGGTTTCAATTTACATTTGTTTTACATATCTTTATTTACCCTTTGACTACATTACGTGAGAATAGAATTGAACCGATGGCAACAGAAACAGAGTAAAAATTGAATGTTTAAAAACAATACAGATTTTAAAATTTAAATTTTAAAAATCTCTATAAAAAAGATTTTATTGCTAAGATTATTTTTCTTTTTACGGAAAATAGCGATAAATCATATTTTACCAAATGAATGAAAAATATTGGCAATTAGAGCAGTATTTTTTTGGCATTTTTAAAAAAAATTGTTTATGGAAATAAATAAATTTGCTTTTTCAAAAACAGAAGCAGAATTTATATGTTCATGGTCTTGACTTAATAATGTAAAAAGATCGGACTGATCAATTGAAAATAAATCAATGAAAATTTAAGGTAGTGTTTTTAATCACCATGAAAAAAAAATCTTTTCCCGAATATTTGGAATACAAAATGATTTTTTAAAAAATTCATCCTTTATTCGATAAGTATTGACAATTTTATTAAGATCCGATCTGTAGTTGATGTGTAATACATTTTTAAAATTTAGGTGTTTTTTGCTTGTCAAAAGGCGGAGAAAATTTACTCGTAATTATTACGGAACAGAATTTGTTTACATTTGTACGGAGATTTTGATTCAATAATATTTTCCGTTTTATAAGGTGCACACAAATCATTTTTATCTCATATATTTCGCCAATCTTTCAACTTACTAATGACACTAACATTTTTCAACGAATAAATTAAGTTTTATATGATGTTGGCGTTTATTTTATCAGGTGTCAATTTTCCGTATGTGGGTCACGAACCACGCATAAATACCTAGTATATTGTAACGGATACATATCACACATATGTATGTTGAACTCAAACAAAATCACTCCGATCATTGAGAGACATCTATATTTCAGTCAAACCCTTAATAGTATTGCTACTACTACTGCTGTTCTCGGCTTACAACTACGATCATTGTTTATTGTAAACGTTTTGTGTTCCAAACTAAGTCAGATATATTTAATATTAATATAATAATTTCCCTTATTATAATATACGTCGAGATAAGTCTGATTTTAAAGGTTTCTTTTTTCTACAATTTGACATTCCCAAAATATTTACAATATCAACAAGTAATTAATAGCTAACATAAATGACCACGATTGATATCTAGTAGGTATTTCTGCGCACTTTGGACACCCCATTTTAAAGCGTAAATTAAAATTTAAAAACTGTTGTTTATAAGTTTTTTTCTTCTTTTTGTTAGAAAGAATAAGGTCCAAATATGTGTCCGGAAAAAAGAAAAAAAACCTCAACGTAGAATTGTGCTCTTAAAAGTCAATTTAAAGTTTTAAACTATAATTTCCGCCATTTTGTTGACTTTTTTGGAAATTTAAAAAAATTCGAAGTCTGTAATTTAAAAAATATTTAAAATCATGAATTCTTCCGATGTTTTTTTTAAAAATTAGATATATTTAGTTTCATCATTACTGAACAATCCTTAACCGAATAATTACGATTTTCTATTCAAAAACTACATAAAAACCTCTTTTTTCACGTGGGGGGGGGGGGGGTCAAATATCTGTCAACACCTTCTGTTGCGTGTTAAGATTTCTTAATGCGGTAATTACATATTACGGAAGTCGCTATTTGTCAATAAGCAGAGGGCTGACTGAGATTATGACAGCAGTTGTGTCCTCTTGTGTTGACATGAAAATTTACGTTTATGTCCATCCAATTAAATCACAGCAAAAATAATAATTAAAAAATCTCCCATGGTTTCAGTTTTCATTTTTTACATATCTTTACTTACCCTTTCACAGTACATCACGTGAGAACTGATTTTAACTGATTAGAACAGAAACAGAGTAAAAAATTAAATTTTAAAAAATAGTAAAAACTTAAAAATTATCTATAAAAAAGATTTTAATGCTAAGATTATTTCTCTTTTCATGGACAATAGCGATAAATCATATTTTACCAAATGAATGAAAAATATTGGCAATTATAGCAGTATTTTTTTTCGCATTTTTAAATAATTTAAATTTAAAGGTTTTTGCGGAAACTCATATATAGCTTTTTCAAAAACAGAAGCAGAATTTATATGTTCATGGGCTTGACTTAGTAATGTAAAAATATCGGACAGATCTATTGAAAATAAATCAAATTTTTAAGATGAGTGTTTTTTAATCGCAATGAAAAAATATTTGTTTCCCGAAATTTGGAATATAAACTGACATTTGAAAAAATTCATCCTTTATTCGATAAGTATTGAAAATTTTATTAAAATCGAATCAGTAGCATAATAAATTTTTTAAATCTAGATGTTTTTTTGATCGTTGAAAGGGGAGAAAATGTTTTGTTTATATTTTCGCGCAGATTTACACTATTTCGATTCAATAATATATCCCGTTTTATAAGGTGCACACAAATATTTTTTATCTCATATATTTCGCCAATCTTTCAACTTACTAATTACACTAACATTTTTCAACGAAAAAATTAAGTTTTATATGATTTTGACGTTTATTTATATCAAGGTGTCAATTTTCCGTATTCTGTGCAGAAATACCTAATATCTAGAGCCACAGAGAAATTTAGACTCCCACAACTTACATTGTTTTAGTATTCACAAAAGGCTCACAAAATTATTATACAAGTAGGTTATCTCAACGCTAAAAATTTAGAAGATGTGCTTTGAAGTCCATTTAATACAGTTAAATGCATAATCGTTCAAAGATATCTTCGTAAATCATCATCATCAGCCGCTATAAGTCCACTGCTGGACAAAGGCCTTTTCCAACTCCTTCCATGACAACCTATCTTGTGCTAACCTCTGCCACGTCTTACCGGCAAACGTTTCTATCTCGTCCCGCCATATTGTGCCTGGTCTTTTCCTACTGCGTTTACTGTCCCTTGGGCACCAGTCGGTTAGTCTTTTCACCCATATATTGTCATCTCTTCTTGCTAGATGACCAGTCCATCTCCATTTTTGCTGCTTAATTAGTTGTGTAATATCCTTCACTAGTCCTCTCTCTGATCCATATTGATCTTTTTCTATCTCTTAGAATTATCCCTGGCATTGCTCTTTCCATGGCTCTATGCGCTATTCTGAGTTGGTTTTCAGCTCGTTTTGTTAATTTCCATGTTTCTCATCCATAAGTCATGGCTGGTATTATGCAGCCGTTGTATACTTTACGCTTTAGGCACATTGGCAAGGTGCTCTTCAGAATGTCTCTATTCATACCAAATGCTTTCCAACCTATCGTTATGCGTCGTTTTATTTCGCAGCATCGAAACTAGAAGGCGGGGAAGAGAGAATGGGGTCGTAATTTTTATTCTCATGGAGAAGAAAATTTTATTTTGTTTATTTAAGAATGTCTACATAAAGAGAAAAGAGAAAACAGAGTTGAACGACACTGACTGGTTATCCGGACTAGTATCTTCATCCTCATTGTTCTGATCTGACCGATGTGTTCTTCGGCCTTCCGATTGCTGTATCGTAACTTTTTGTCGCCAGTACGTTATATTGTGGATTCTTTTCAAATCGAGAGGCTCGAGTTATTTCTTTAAACAGAAAAGAAACTGCCGAATTCATATATTGGTATTCACTAAGCATTATCCCCGTCTGGTACAAGGCCACGAGGGTAGGGCACCAAAGGAGGATCGCATTCCCAACAACAGTAAAAGTCTGCGAGATTACTTTAACCAATGCACTACGACGAGAAGTCCTTCCTGAATACATGTATGGCTGTAGATTGTATGTCGTCAAGTAATAGTTGTCAATAATTGTTTATGGAATATTCTCATTGAGTACGAACTGAAACACAAACGCACAAATACACCAGACTTTGCATTCTTACTGAAATATTAAGACATAAAAGATCCGATGTATACCTTATGTACCTTAAAAGAAGAAACTCGGAAGCTCTTACAAAAAGGTTTTCCTTAGATAAGAGGCTTATATGGCCTAAGGATTACTAAGGATATTTTGGACACTAAGTAAAGAAGATATGTTAGTTTGTAATGCAGTAATCTTATATATTTAATATTATTGCTCGTATGTAATATTATTATTAAGCGTAGGCTGTTCGTGTATCTTATACTCAACAGAAACCAATACAACACTCGCGTTTTATCAGGTCGTTGACTTTGGGAAGAAAACGCAGAGGAATGTGTTGAAGCAAGAGAAAGTGTTATTGGTAGAATACAATGAGAAGTGCTAAAGAAGGGCTGGGGGGGAGAAACGGTAAAAAGGTTGGGTGGGCTGAGGTGTGCATTGATTTGGATATTGAGAATAGAAGGGCGAATAAAAATATCATTGAGGAGAAAAAGGGTAGCTTAATTGAAGAATTAGAAGAAGTAAAAGACAAAGAAAAGTATGAAGAAGAATGAAAAAGAAAGAAAGAAATGAAAAGAGGAGAAACATGAAGTGGGAGGAGGAAAGGGTAAAGAAATCAGAGTAAGGGGATAATGAAGAGGTGGAGGAAGAAGAGAAAAAGAAAGAGCATAGAAAGATAAAGCAACAAAGAAAATCCCATTAATCCTAAAAAGAAGGGTCTACAGCCAAAGCGTCCTCCCGATAGTCACCTTTTGAGCTGAAACATGGAACCTACCCAACAGATTGGCCCTCAAACTGTAACAGCACATTGTATTAGAAAACAAACAGGGGTCATAGAAAACTTAAATGGTAATGGGCTGGTCATGTAGAAATGTCAGACAATCGCTGGACATCATCACTCACAACGTGGAGCCCCAGAGATCATATGCAAAACTGTGGCCGGCAAGAAATAAGATGGCGTGACGAACTGGACAAATTCAGAAAATATTGGCTCCGCGACTCCCGCGGTAGAGGGGTCTGGTGAATCTTGGGGATGGTCTATGTCCAATGGCGGAGACTGCTGCTGCTGCTGCTGCTGCTGCTGCTGCTGGTCATGATGATGATGATGATGATGATGGCAAGAGAAGTAAAAGAAGACAACAAAAAGAAAGAATTATAAAGATGAAAGGAGTCAAAAGAGGAGACATATAAAAACGAAAGTGTGTGGCGGAGGGGGGTGGGGGTGAAGAGAGGTATAGAAAGAATGATGAAGACGAGGAAATTTCAGGAAGGACGCGGAGGAGAGGTAATATGAAAACCTCAAAGAAAATAAAAAGCACATACATCTGCCAACGCCATTGTCACTAAAAACTGAATGAAAATCAGTAATTATATAGCTACGTTGCAAGGGAGGTCTCTGTAAAAATACCTGGATCCGCCCCCAAATTCTTCCTTGGCCCGTGGCCTACGCTTCCAGACATTCTCTTTGAGGAGTATCCTTCCTGTTTACAATTTTTTTGTTTTAATTATTTGTCAAATCCCCCAAATGCCGCTAAAACAATGTACAGATCCAAGCAACAAATCTCATGCTACAAAAGCAATCTTTCAGCTAGTTATACACACACACACACACACACACTAACAGCGTCTCTCCCGAAGTATGGCCCATGACTCAGCACATTAGCTCACAAAGGTACTACTCACAAATAAGAGCGGCGAAAGTCTAAATTACATACTGTTAGCGTTCGCTGTTCAAATTCCCTGAATTTCCGGATAGCACCACGTATGACACTTCTGTAGTTTAGTAATTATATAGGCTTGATGCAATTCGTACTCCTTTATAGTCATTCGTGGAGGATGTTTTTCAAATGTAGTCCAGTTAGCGATAACAAAACAATAACCAACGTTCAACGATGCGTCCACCATCTTTACGTCCATATCTGTCTATGTGGCTGCCTCAATTACTAGCACCCTACAATTACTTTAAGGGACTTCTTAAAGCTACCCAGTAATCAGCAACTATAACAATTAGTGACTTTTGTTTCTATACATGAAAATATAAACAAAGAACAAAAATAAGATTATTCAAGAATAAACAAATGCAAATATAAACATTATAAGTGTCTTATAGAAATGCGTGGAGGCATCTAAAACAACCTGTTTTTAACGTGCCTTTTTATTTTTGTTTTTATACACGCTGAGAGAGAAGCGAAAGAAGAGGATTAGTCCGATCCTAGGGACGTGTACACATGACACGTTTCCTTTAGGTTTGAAAAACAGCTCGAATCCCTATATTTTGAAAAACCAGTAAAAGAAAAATAATATTGACACTTTTCATTACTGCTTCAGGCCTTTACATACATTTGATGAAACAGTACAATTATACATAATGTTTCAAACAAACAAGTGAAAAATGCTCTATCATCTTCTACTTTACTCTCCTGTTCAACTCCGCTTTAATAATTATTGGCCTTCTTTATTTTCATTGAGTATCGTATTAGAACGATTATTGTAATATATTCAACAACGTGGGATGACCACAAATGATCATGGTGCTATGATCAAAGAACATGTCCGATTTACACGTGGTCAAAAGGAAGCAAAGCACGCAACCTGATTTAAGTAAACGTCAGTATTACGTGACTTTAACAGTAAAACGTATATAAAGTGAGCTGCTAGCTGGCATAAACAGCTAGTATTCAAATACTGTAAAAATATTTACAACTGAAAATAAGAAGTGACAGGAGGAAGGAGATTTATTCGTCGCCTCACAGGGTCTATGTTAACATGGGGACCCCACTCGAATACATGTGATCAAGGACAAACATTGCCCAGTCCCCGCGATCAGTGTCACGAAGGCGTCGGGACTGCTCCCGATCCTCATTATAGTGCAATAGGGAGGTGCTGCCTAGGGTTTGAATCCACGGGACCAGGCTCACTTTGTTTATGCCACGTCACACCCACAGACGAGGACACGGCTGGGGATCAGATACTCCAATCTGAACCGAGCGCAAATGCCTAGAAAGTAGGGAAATGTAGTTTGTTCAACCATAGCTTTTAACAACAAAGGTTATCTTCAACCTAAAGTCCATTAAAATCCATTAATTCCCTTTACTTGGCTAATGAGTTACTGTTACCTTTCATCACGACCGTTTGCTCTTTTAAAATCTTTTCTTACCAACCGAGTGAGTTCCCCAATGTTTTTCTTATTCCCCGATACACACAGACATAGAAACATCTGTCTTATTTATCGCTAATTTCACATCACATCGTACAGTCGGTCTATTTTCGATATGTGTGCGTTGTCAATTTTCCTAAATATGGACAAATTAATAGGAGGTTCGTTCGACTAACAAATTGTCCATCTTGAGTTGATATTTCTACTACAAAGCTTATCTCCTCTTCTCGTGAAGCAGAAGCGAGAGACAATCTAATGGTTCATTACGCCTCGTATTACTTTTTAATTGCTTCGTTTTCGCTTCGATTATCGCCTAATTCTCTCCGATTATCCACCGTTTCAGTTTGGCCATTTAGCGATCGGCCAGCAAATCTCGTGTTCCGATGAGATACTACTTCTCAAAAGGCTTGTGAAACATTATGTGTGTGTGTAGGGGAGTGTTGCAGATGTGCCTTTTCTCTCACTTTCTGACCCTTTCCCGACAAGAGAATTTTCACCTTTGATCTGCTTCTATCATTCTCAGTTCCTCTATCCAAGTGTTCACTTCAGATAAAATGATCTCTGCCAGCACCGCACCTTTACGGACCTTTTCAGCATAATTCGTGTTACAAACTTCGATAACTTGGTGGTTACTTTTCATTTACTTCATATTTAACCCATTGCCGACGTCCAGTCTCATCACAAAAGCGTTACTCGCTACGGTATCGCATTTCAGAATTGATATTGATGTGTTGAAGATCACTTACCAACTAATTCAGAGAACGACTTGTATGTCATTTTGTTAAATACTTGACTGTAGCCGTGATCGGAATCGACTACGTTCTCTTGAATTTTCGCGAGGATATAGAAGTTGGGTAAATTAGAATTTAACTACTTAGAGATAAAAGATTAAGATGGCCTTTTTATTTAATTTATAATTTAAAAAATCTGTTAAAATTCTAATTACTTCAAACATAGAAAACAAAATTAAAATCGGGCATTTAATCTTAAAATATTTATATAATTATTACACACGAATTTATTGGGACTTTGGTCTCCATTTTGGTTGTTATATTCACGCAGTTTCTTTCAATACCCTTATTTTTTACTGTTAATAATATATAGAGAACAACATTGGAAAATAAGATGATTTAAAGAATCGGCACACATGCTAAGCTCTAATAACCTCTTCAGTATGTCTAGCATAGAACTGAGCACCATATAGGGGCCTTGACCATGATTGTCCTGCAGCAACATGTCCTGTTTGTTTGTTGGGCGTAAATGGTGGTTTAATCCTTGGGCAGTGAAATTCATATACTCTATTGGAAAGGAAAAGTAAGCCGGCATCACAAGGACGAAATAACCGATACGTGATATCCCCTAGTATGGACAGTGAAAGGAGAACATGCATTAAATTAAGGGTCGGTTCAAAATTCCCAGAAGGTTACGCCAGGCAACAGAGGAATATCGGGTTACAACGGTCGAAAGATTGTGAATTGTGACTATAAATACCAAACATAGGGTCACATTTAATTATATCGGTATTCAATAATGATATTTCCTCATCTCAGGCGGTGTTTGAGCCCCAGTGAATGTCAGTAATTCGAATGCTGATTTTCAGGGCAGATAGGCCCTTCCCACTTGGAAGATTGGCGTAAAACATTTCTACTTCTCCTTTCTCGTAATAGTAGTAATTCTCCCATTGTAGCGGGTTCGATTGAGTACTCTACACTTGTGGCACAGCTTTGTACATATCCGTGACACTTTTCAGTATCGTGCCTGCCATGGAGTAGTGGTTAACAGGTTAATCTAGCAAACCATTAATTTTATGTCGTGAGTTCAATCCTCACTGGGTGCCCCAAAGTTGTTTCCCTCTGTTGTACTAAGCTAAACATAGAAAAAAACTGTCAGACTTTTTTTTTAGACCCTACCAGAAGCTAACGTCCATGATTTTATCTTGGATATCCTTGTGCTCAAAGATAATGCGATGAGACAATGCATATACATCTAAATAGTTTGCCAACAGACACCGGTATCACTTGACATGTCCGTTTTGCAGAGGCATCTCTTTATTTCCCATTAAGTGCAAGGATTCAACTCAATGATTGAGATTTTTTTCTTCTTTCAGATAATTGGATTAAATCAGTGACCAGGTTGAACGTGAAGTGTCCTGAGAAAAGCGACCCGCTTGATCGTAAGGGACACATTGATCGAACATAATTAATCAGTTCCTTTTCATGTGATATTTTTTTTTCTTTCTCTTTTATTTTGTTCCCTCGGCAATTCCAACACGTGAAAGAAATTAAGCAATTTTTGTATCACAACAATCAACATCATCAGCAGCAGAATTATAACCGTTGTCGTCGCCATCCACAAAAAATACTTTTTGTAATTCCAAGAGTGATTCGCAGTATGGAACTCTCTCTCTCTCTCTCTCTCTCTCTCTCTCTCTCTCTCTCTCTCTCTGGAATGAGGTATAATAATCAATAGGGAGCATTTCTGGAGTGTGAGAAAATTGAAGGGAACGGCATACATCAGCCTAACGAAAAGGGTCAAACCTGTGTGGATTCCAACACAATGCTGATTTCGGTGCTTACCAAGGAGGGAATTGAAGAGCATCCTCGAGTATGAAAAGACCTATCATGGTTACGATTTATCAAAAGTGAGAAAGTTTGTTACATCTCAAACATGTTTATTATCACGAGGATAAATCTTTATGCATTTCGTCGGGGCTAGACACGTCTTCAGAAGAAAGTTGAACATGACAGAAGTCCTGCAATTATCCGTGTGGCCTGCATCTAGCGATCCTGGATGTGTGTGCTGTATTTGCCACCCACCTCATATGAGACTGAGACTGTTTGGTGTGTTTTTATGCTACAGATCTCTGGTTTTCTAGGAGGGGTCAATGTGTGGTGGGGGATGAGGTGGGTGGCAAATACAGCACACACATCCAGGATCGCTAGATGCAGGCCACACGGATAATTGCAGGACTTCTGCCATGTTCAACTTTCTTCTGAAGACGTCGCTAGCCCCGACGAAATGCATAAAGATTTATCCTCGTGATAATAAACATGTTTGAGATGTAACAAGCTTTCTCACTCTTTTTCCTTTTCCACATTGTCTAACCATACCCATCATTCTGTCGGATTCCCTCACATCCACACTATAAACATATATGTGTGTGTGTGTGTACATATATTTATGTACATATACACACACACACACATATATGTGTGTGTGTATACATATATTTATACACACACACACACACACATATATATATAGTGTCACATATCTAGCGTTCGATTTAGAAAGAAAGGAATGGTGGAGGTGAGAAGAAACATAAGTACTAAGAAAGAAACCAAGATTATTAAAGAAATTGACACTAAAGATTAACACTAAAGGCTATATAATAAGCAAGAAACTGTTCCTAACATTTTTGACCATTTCATTTTATATTACAACACCGATTAGTGTAAAGTTAATTACGGAGAATGTCAGCTGAATAATTAATGTGCCATTCAAGCTATAAATTCTTTTGAACATTTATGTTACAGCGAGAAACCAAGTAGTAAATTAGATTTAAACAATGGAACATTCTCAAGTAAACAACTTATCCCACCTTCAAATAAGAAATATTCACGTTTTACAATCACACAAGTACACAAAAAAGTTTGCTAATCACAGTACCAAATTAGGTACACACACACACACACACACACATATATATATATATATATATATAGAGAGAGAGAGAGAGGGAGAGAGAGAGAGACACACACACAGCGATGGCAAAATCAAAGAACTCCACCTCACCAAAGATTTAAAAAACACAGAAAACTTAGGCATAACCTCACTATTACACCCATACATAACATACACAACTCACACAAAATACCTAATATGATTAAGAAAAAAGAACATACTGCCCCAGTATCCTGCAATCTACAACCACACCGCAACAGATCACACAAACATAAACACACTACTGCTACTAAAGAAACCACTACACATACGCTGACACGCTCATACGCTGACACCCTCATCCACAGATTCAAACCCAACCTGAGAACAGGAATAAAGACACTAACACCACTCATACCACGTCAGAACCTACCTCTAATAACACACCAGAACAACACCCTTAATAATTATGACAGACACTCCCCAACTCGGACCCAATTAACTCACGTCAGGAGGAACACTGATCACCCGTACAAAAGGGTAAACCCACAACCATCTACTACACACCACTTACACAGTCCCTACATCCATCCAAAAACGACGTAACCCCCGAACATTACACATGGAGGGGGGGGACTATAAAACACCTTAAATTCCAAAATAACAAGTCTTCTACAATTGTTATTTTGTTATTTTGGAGTTCAAGGTTTAATTCTAATAGTCTGTTGAAGCTGTTTCAGCTTCAACAGACTATTAGAATTAAACGTGATCCAGAAAGAAAAGTAAATTAGTAAATATAAATTCACTAGAGACACATTTAAACTCCTAAATAAAGGCCTTATATTCTGCCAATTTAACAAAAACAACTTATATAATGACCGTAAAGCCTTCTTTAGAAGGACTAAACTTAGAGCCCACTTTGGGATAACCGACTATAAACCCAATATTGTAGAATCCCTTAAGGAAAACAGTTCATTCACCCCTAAAAACATAGACATAACCATCCAAACGTTTGAACTATCAGTTAGAGAAGACATCAAACACCACTATAGCAACCTGAATAGACTATCCCGACCTTATGACAACCTCACCACTAGACAACGCATATCCCTAAACAGAATTGCAGATAATGTCCTTATCATAACCAGAGCTGATAAAGGCGGATCGACTGTTATTTGGGGGTATTGCACAATATGTTAGAGGGGCTTATTCTCACCTTAACAACACTAACTTCTACAAGAACTCCCTCAGGACCCCTTTACGGACTACCAAAATATTATCCTTAACTCCCTAGAAGATATGCACCTTAACAATCTAATCGACAAAAAAGATTCTGATACACTTAAACCTACTAACACTAACCCCGCACGATTCTACCTACTCCCTAAAATACACAAAGACAATAACCCAGGTAGACCAGTAAGTTCTTCTACTAACTGCCATACTACTAAAATATCTAAATATGTCGACCACTACATACAACCCCTCGCCACACAAGTTAAATCATATATACGGGATACCACATACCTCCTTAACAAATCAACATTATACCTGAAAATGCTATTCTAGTCACCATTGATGTCAAATCGACGTAGGAATATTAGCCCTTAAAGAAAGCCTAGACAGTAGACTCATAAAATAACCAAAAACGGAGATCATTACAACCATCATGAAGAACGACATCCTCTTCTACGATAGACACATAGACGGCATTCTCTTCATATTCACAGGTGGAGAAACTAAACTAAATAACTTCTTTACATACCTTAATTCTACACATGACTCTGTTAAATCCAACTATGTTAAATCATCTTAATCCATTGCCTTCGTAGACGCCCTCATATACATAGATAATAATAGACATCTCCAAACTACAGTTCATACTAAACCTACTGATATCCATAATTACTTCCACTGCAAATCGGCTCACCCTAAACATCTTAAGGATAACTTGCCATATTCACAAGCACTTAAAATTAAAAGGATCTGCTCCGAAGATAATGAACTTAGGAAACATAACAATCACCTCACAATACACTTCACCGGGCGAGGTTACCTCCACACCCTTGTAGAAAAACAAATCAGAAGAGCTACCGCTATCCCTAGAGATGACACCTTAATATTAGCTATTAAACACAAATCTCACCGATTACCCCTTATAACTACATTCCATGACATACTCCCGCCACTATCACAAATTATAAAAAACAGATGGGACATCCTTACATTAAAAACTGAATTCAGAGATATCTTCCCAGAACCCGGCTTACTATACTACAGCAGACCACCGAATGTCAATGGCATAATAAGCTGCAACACGATAATAGATGATAAATTCTCCCACAAAATAAATCTCACCTAAACTATCAAATTCTGAAAACCCTACAACAGCAAAAAGTGCCTATACTGTAGCCACCTAATACATACCAATTCCCCCACTAGCTCCAGCACCAATAAAACGTGTAATATCTACCATAATTCTAATTGCAAAGGCAATAATGTAATTTGCCTCCTAGAATGCACACAATGCACACTACAATATATAGAGAAGTCTGAATGGCCTTTCAATATCAGACTCCACAATTACAGACATGGAATTAAATCTACTAACCCGGTCTATTTACTCCCAGTTGAACAACACTTCCGCCTACCCAACCATAACTTTAGCAATGAGGCTGAATTCACTATTATCGAAAAACACGAAAACTTATGGATCAAACTCCTGAAAACTCTCTCCCAAAGGGACTAAATATTAAATTAAATAACCTAAATATATCCTAATTACTACCTTTATGATAATCACCGCTATTAACTTATTACCCCAAACCATAATCTTACCCACACATACTCGCAACCCCCCGTTACTATACCTTACATGACCACCCGCAATACCTTAGAACATCCTCATCCTTATAACACTCTCATATTAACTACCTTAATATATCCCCACCCAACCCTTATAGATCTCCACCCACCCACACATAACTTAATGATAATTAAAATGAATGCATTATAATATGGACCTGACAACAAATAGAGGATTATAACTAAGTCAACACCAACCATACGGACATATATCTTTCATCAATGTAAGTACTATTTACATGTTCCCAGGTTGTTATAGCATCCTTCTATAGTTTTAATCCCTGCATAAGATAAAGATAGCAAAAGGAGTAAGACAAGGGGATACAATATCACCCAAACTATTCACAGCGAGCCTAGAAAGCATCTTTCGGAAAACTAACTGGGAGGGAATGGGAATAAAAGTAGATGGAGAATACCTAAGCAACTTAAGATTTGCCGATGACATTTCTATGACATCGGAAGCATCCGAAGAACTACAAAATATGCTAACCGACCTAAATAGGGAAAGTAAAAAAGTAGGTTTAAAGATGAATAGAACAAAGACAAAAGTAATGTTCAACGATAAAGTACCCAAAAAGGTCATAAAGATAGAAGGCGAGATACTAGAAGAGGTCGATGAATACATCTACCTAGGTCAGGTAATAAAGCTAGAGAAAGACCACGACTGCGAAATAAAACGACGCATAACGATGGGTTGGAAAGCGTTTGGTATGAATAGAGATGTTCTGAGGAGCACCTTGCCAATGAGCCTAAAGCGAAAAGTATATAACGGCTGCATAATACCAGCCATGACTTATGGTTGCGAAACCTGGAAATTAACCAAAAGAGCAGAAAACAAACTTAGAATAGCACAGAGAGCCATGGAAAGAGCAATGCTAGGGGTAACGCTGAGAGATAGAAAAAGATCAACATGGATCAGAGAAAAGACTAGAGTAAAGGATATTATACAACTAATTAAGCAACAAAAGTGGAGATGGGCCGGCCACCTAGCGAGAAGAGATGACAATAGATGGGGGAAAAGATTAACAGATTGGTGCCCATGGGATAGTAAAAGAGGTAGGAAACGGCCAGACACAAGATGGCGGGACGAGATAGAAAGGTTTGCCGGTAAGACTTGGCAGAGATTAGCACAAGATAGGTTGTCATGGAAGGAGATGGGAAAGGCCTTTGTCCAGCAGTGGACTTATAACGGCTGATGATGATGATGATGATATATTCGTGTGTCTCCCCACATATAATCTCCTATTTATAAACACATTACTTCCTTGCCCACTATCAACAACTCTACTTGCACCTCACATACCAATCAAATGGACACTCTGACCTTTTATTGACCTAGAATTACCCAGAATCCCCTGACCACCACCAGATTTTGGATCAGCAAAGAATTCTTCATAAGATTCAACACAGACAACATGTTTTAGCTACAAATAGTAGTCCCCTCTATGCTTGGAAAGAAAGTGTGAGAGAAGAGAAAGAGAGAAGAGAAAGAGAGAGATGTAAATTAAATTACAATAAATAAAGCTGAATAATATTTTTCTATTTTGCCCTGAGTGTCGTTAGTTTTCAGTTCTAAATCCCTTATCGAAAACGCATCATAGAATAAGTTCGAAAATGAAAAAAAGGACTTAATGGAGGTTTTCCATTAAATCTTTTAACTAAAGAAGAGAAGTCAATATCCTGCTGAGACGAGAGATTACATCATCTTTAATTGCTTCCGGCGAAAGGCGTGAAGCGAAATTCATCAAAAATATCCGAGCATAAATATATTCCGCATGCTTCACCTACCAACGTTATTAGATCACTTTTCTAAAAAAAATAATCTTCCAACCGGGAAGTGCCTGCCTGGATTCTATTTGGGATCGATCACTGACCTTTAACTATGGCACGCGATAAAAGATAAAGAGTATGTTTCGAGTAGGGATGACAGATGATCATTTACTCCCCAAACAAAGTAATCTAAAATAGTGTCAATCCCATTCGCACGACACATCATGGACACATCTATCATCCTTTCATTGGGAATTGATCTCGTGGTAATGATAGATCAATAGACAGATAGGACTGTTTAATCACTCAATAGAAAATCGTCACGTGACCAACGCCTTTTTGCAGCATGCCGTGTTGGGGGTGATCAAATATTAAAAAATGGGAAAAGGGGTGATCAATGAATAAATCACCTTTTGTTGGGCGGTGATCACTAAAGAAAAGTCTGAATTTGAGAAAAAAATGCACATAATGAGAAGTAAATGTTTAAATTTTCAGCCCTCTAGCTCCATTGGTGCGGCCTGTGCGCGCGACACAAACATACATAGCCAGCCAGCCAGACTTAAAAACAGAAGAAATCCATGTTGATATTTTAGGTGACAGTTTTGGTCGACGGTTTCTAATTGATATTAAATGACATGAAAAATCCATAATTTGTGTAGGGTTTTTATCACGATATCTCCACAAACTACCCAAAAGTAATCTTTTCATTCATGTATGACTGAATTCAGTTAAGTGAATCTCTATCCATGCTTCCTTGTCATTTGTTCCGCCTAATAGAAAAATAAGTTCTCCTTTTCTAATCTTTATGTCTGTAAAATGTTTTCTTACGCTGTTTTTCTCTCACTGAAATGCTTGTGTTACTTAAGATTTACAATATCCCATTTTGGGCGATGATGATGATGATGATGATGATGATGATGATGATGATGATGATGATGATGATGATGATGATGATACTAATAATAATAATGATGATGATGATGACATCAAGAGACTGGACACCAAGACAAGGAAAATATTTACCAAAGAGAAGATGCATCACCCAAAAGCAGATGTCGACAGGCTCTACCTACCAAGAGCTTCAGGGGGACGGGGCCTAGCCCAAATTGAACTTACGTTCAAGACCACCACTATCGGGTTAGATGCATACCTGTCAAAACAGATGATCCACTACGTCAAATAGTAAAACAGCAGACCCACTCCATAAAAAGAGGCTGTACTCTTCAAGAAACAACTTGATATCCCCGAAACCCCACCAAGAGAAAAAAAGCAGAAACGGAGGGCCTGATGATCGCTCACAAGACCAAAGCCTCGCAACCAGATGCTATCACCATAGCATAATAAATGATGGCCCACAATGCAGGATCTGTGGAAAGTACGAGGAAACGGTCGAGCACGTCGTCTCAGGCTGTCCGGAACTGGCAAAGACCGAGTACACCCACAGACACAACAAGGCAGTGACATACCTGAAAGATGATATGAGCACCAACCTAACACTGCCACTTAGAACGACAAATTCACCATCCTCTGGGACATGCCCATCCAAACTGATAGATAAATAAGAGCGAATAGACCTGACATCGTTATCAAGGATAGAAAAGAAAAGAGGTGGATGCTTACCGACATAGCAATACCATCTGACAGAAACACTTCCGTGAAAGTGACTGAGAAAATGTCCAAGTACTAGGACCTGTAAATCGGGATCAACAGGATGTGGGACATGAAAACCACCATAACACCAGTGGTCATCGGAGCCCTAGGACTTGTGAAGAAGGGAACGTAAAAGTTCATCAACCGTATCCCAGGTAACATCAACATCCATGTAGTCCAAAAGATCGCCCTACTCGGAAGAGCCCACATACTACGGAAAGTGCTTCTCCCCTATAGCGCCCCAGGACCTTACTTTGGACCCGGCTCTACAGGATGCAACAATAAACATTAAAGAAAAAAAAAATAATAATTCGAATTTTATTTTTTCCCTTGCCATCGTGAATATACAGATGTTAATGTATGAGTCATATTTTTATCACGAGTGTAGCATGCTTTTCTCCTGATCACTTCTTGCTGCAGTCATAAAAAATTATTTCTTTTATTAATGTGGTCATCGTCATTTTCAATTTCATCATCATCATCATCATCATCATCATCATCATCATCATCATCATCATCATCATCATCATCATCATTATCATCATCATTATTATTATTATTATTATTATTATTATTATTATTATTATTATCATCAGTAAAATTCACAGTGTTCACGTATTTTCACCGGATTTTCCCTATAGAATCTCCCCATCATGTTCACACCGGATGTCTGGTGGTCATCGCTGGAGACTGTGTGACAGCAAGTCTTATAGCCCTCCTATCAGTATTCATGCAGTCCACAGCAGTGCTGTGGTTTGCACTTTCTCACCAGATATCTGGTTGGTCATCGCTAAAGTCTGTGACAATAAGTCTTCTATGGTCTCCATCCCTCCTCTCGTCGTTCTCACATATGACAGCAGCGTTGTGATTTGTACTGTACCAACCTTCCCCAGCTTTACTTACACATGGCTTCTCCTTTCTAGCTGTTAGTTCATTGCTGACGATTGGAGGTAGTAAGTCTCATATTTCCAGTACTCTCCTCAGTGTTCGTGCAGACCCCAATAGTGCTGTGGTCTGCATAGTCTCAATCCTTCTTCCAATCTTGTTTTCAATGTCTTTGGCACAGTTCCCAGTGCGCCTATTATTATTGTTACTACCCTGACCATCATGTTCCACACCTTTCTCAGCTACCGGGCCAAGTCCTGGTATTTTCCTAGCTTTTCACTCTCTTTCATATTCGCTCTGTGATCCGCAGGCACAGCCACATCTATGATTTGGCAAGTTCTCTTTCCCTTGTCCACGAATACCAAATCCGGTCCTCTTGCTTGGATTGGGTGGTCGGTTTGGATGTCGAAGACCCAGAGTAATTTGTGGCTTCTATTTGCCAGGACAGTCTCTGGTATGTGCTTGTAACATTTGTCTATATGGTCAAATCCCAGTGGTTGGCATAGTTCTAGTGTATAACTGTTGCTACCTGTCGTTCTTGTATTACTTCTGTGCTAGTTTACTACATTCACCATGTATGTGGTTTACAGTCTGATCCCTTTCTCAAGACGGGAGGCATTTGCTGTTTGTCTGGGTTCTGTCGACCTTTGCCTTGACATAGTTTGTCCTGATGCATTTGTACGACCTACTATGATGAGGGATGATGTTTCTCTCGATGTCTTTTGAATTCCCCGTGTAGTTCTTTTTTTGTTGTGTGTGGCGCTGCTTCGAGCGCTTTATATAATATCTTCACTGCTTGCGTTCACATACATTTCGTTTTGGCCATTTGATCTTCTATGCTGATTGAGTGGGAGTATGTTTCCTCAATTCTCCAACACGTTCCTCTACGCCCCCAGCACTGCCGTTGTGAGGACAGTGTCAGCCTTTATCGGAGCTTTATCTCCACCGGTTTCACTTCTAGTGTTTTGCACACGGTTCCAAGTCTGGTAAATATTATGGGCGCCAATCTGACCCTCACATTCTACTGCTTCATTGGGTCTCGTGCGAGGTTCTGGTATTTTGTTTTCGCGTTGTATTATCTTCACCCCGTTGTCTGATTATTAATATTATTATTACTAATAGTAGTAGCAGTAGTAGCGTTCTTATTATAATCAATTTTCTTTTCTGTTTATTTTTTATCATCGCCATAACGTTTTTATTTATCTTTTCTTTTTCTTCAAAACAACAATAGTAGCTCAGCATCAAACAATAATAAATGGAGGAAAACAAAAGGAATTTCAGATGGAATTAACGGGGCATATTTGCGCAAAGGTCACTTGAAAAAGGAAGCAGACTATCTATTAATAACAACCCAGAATCCGTGTATTACGATAACATATATCAAAGCCAAAACTTAAAACAATACCGAATGTTACTTGTACGGAGATGGAGATGAAACTGTCGCATCAAAATTGAATGTGTCAAATTAGCTGAGATGGTGTATAATAATGAGATAACTGGGCGGGAACACGGATCCATTGGCTATTATGCAAAGGACTTGAATTTAAACGTCCAGAACATTAATATAACACGAACCAAAAGCTTTCCTTGAGAGTAGAAAATATAAAATATTTTGGGACATTGAAATTCAAACTCATCACCTAATCCATGCCAGAATAGCAGATCTAGTCATCGTAAACAAAGACAAAGGGGTCTGTAAGATAGTGGATGTTGTTGTTCCCGCAAACCAGTGAAACTGAAAGGGAGTGAAAAGCTGGAAGAATTATCTGGACATTGACGGAGAAGTAAAATACTTTGGAAATATGAAGGTGACAGATAAACTCGTAATTATCGGTACGTGAAGAGCCTGTCAAAAAGATTAGAAGAATTAGAAATCCGAAAAAGAACTGAAACCATCCACACAATAGCATTAGTGCTAGCATATTGAGGAGATTTGCTAAAGTTATTCTATAGGACTTTTAGATTCAAATGGATCATCCAATCCAGGCCAGAAGAGGAGATCTAGTGAATGTAAGAAACAAGGAGAATATTAGCCCCGAACTGGATTTAACGGTTCGAGCAGAACACATAATCAAATGGACAGAAAGTGAAAGGTTGGAAGAATATCTGGACCTTTCCAGAAGAACGAAACATTGTAGGACATGAAGGTGACAGTTTAGCTTTCATTATTGGAACGCTTAGAACAGCCCCGAAGAATCGTGCAAAGGGGTTAGTAGAATTGGAAATCCAAGGAAAAATCGAACCCATCCAAACGACAGCATTACTGTAATCAGCTAAATTTCTGAGGAGCGTGCTGAAGTATTATCACTTAATATCCAGTGAAAGCAACCAGTTATTACTTTAGAGAAACCTCAATGAGTACAAATATAATAGCAAGATTATGATTGTGTTGAATATTAATATAAATGCTAAATATATGAAACACAGCTGAAGAAAAAATCTTCAGGAGAATCGTTTTAGTTGGATTTTAACAGGTTTACTGTAAATAATAGAGCGAAAAGACGTAAAAAACGGTAAATAAATGAAAAGTGATGTAAAAATATCAGCTTAGGTTTTTTTTTCGCTTTCCTATTGTCGTAAATGCGCGACTCCCAAACGCATCGTAGAATGAAGCAATCACGCGTATCTACGGCGCTAATCTTTTGTGAAGCAAAATGGCTTAATCGCTACGGAAATGGGCTCGAAGATTACCATGGATAACAAGAAAAGCGCGTGACTACGACTCCGTTTATCGTAGCAATTGGGTCCGTTCAATGTAATGGGATATTAAATCGGCGTGAAGAACTATCGACCGAGCGAAATCAAATACAAATCGGCTGATGGGAGAACGCAAGGGTACCGTTGTAGTCCCATCTCCGAAATGTTCGGCACTTTTTCAAATGAAAATATTTTCTTGAATTTATCAGGGTGAATAATATTAAAGAAATAATAAAAAGAAGTAGAATCTATTCTATTTACCAGCATCAGTGTACATGAATGTTATTTTATCTTAGAATCGATTTCATTTAAACATATAACTTTGAATTATTAATATACATACACCCACACATATAAACAAACACTCACTGCCTTCAGAGCAATGATTAATAAGATATTCACACAGACCATCCCTACTGCAATGAGTTCTATCTCAACTATGTACTCTATATGTATGGCTTTGTGTCATGCTAAGCTTAGTACGGCTTGTGGAGTGCCCACACTACGTTCTGGTGAGCATATCGGCAGTTGTCCGAGGAGGAAAAAAATCATCATCGACAAGGCATTGAGCGGCCAAGACTTATCGATACCAAGTACGAGCCAATAGAAGGGATATTGTATAGCATTAATCAAGGTGAAGGAAGGGAAGCGTCACAACACACAGTACATCCATCCTTGTTACGTATGGGGCTGCGTAGCCGTGGGTCAGTCAGAGTACCCATGCTAATCAATGTCCATCGCCGAAAGCGAGCACGTGAACTTCGGAACTGGTCCGATGTGTCTCGCTTTGCCTTGCCAATTATATTTTTTAGATAACTTCTTTTCAATATTTCGAACGTGGAAATCATTCCCAAATTCAGAAATTTTTTAAATAGAACCATCTAAATCGGCAAATTTTGTCTGGACGCTCTGGACGCTCGCTTTCTACTGAACAAGGTGGACTGCGTGGTACGTGTGCGTCGTTATACTGA